>JAENPR010001636.1:0-128625 GCA_018135685.1 Themeda triandra | reverse complement strand
CCCGGTGCTCGGGCGGCTGGGTGCTCTGCATCGGACTGCGTCCGGCGCGGCTTTGGCGCGTCCGGGCGCCGGCCGAAGCGCGCGCGCGGCCCGCGCCGGGCATCCGTGTGGGTGCGCCCTCGGACTGCGTCCGACAACCCGGCAGTCCGGCGCCACGGCGAGCGGGCGTCCGGCGCTATTCCGCCGGAGAGACCCGTTTTGCCGTCCGTTGATCCGTTGACATGCGTTTGACCTTCCGTTGCCAAATTTGAGTGTCAACAACTCCACCTATGGATGCACCTTCGCAATGGTTCTCTCGTCGAGGTCAAACTGCTTCATCCATTGGTGCATACACCACCTTCCAGTATTAGCAGCTAACACGTTGCGTGCTATGGGATTAGCAGCAATTTATATATGATGAAATGTCAGGTAAAAAACTATGCTTTGCTCACTCAACTGACTCAGATTGGTACTTGCCTCGTAATTGCATCTTAATTATAAACCTACTACTCGCAACTCAACTCAAGTAACTAATCTAACCAGGACTCTTGTATTGTGTATTTGCAGGGTAGGAGTGTGTATAGATAGCACCTTCGCAACGGTTGCGTGCACCTAACACGCTATGCTATGGGATTAGCAGCAATTTATATATGATGAAATGTCAGGTAAAAAAACTTTGCTTTGCTCACTCAACTGACTCAGAATGGTACTTGCCTGTAATTGCATCTTTCTTAACTATAAACCTACTACCGCAACTCAACTCAAGTAACTAATCTGACCGACTCTTGTATTGTGTATTTGTAGGGTAGGAGTGTGTATAGACAGCACCTTTCGCAACGGTTTCTCAGTCGAGGTCAAACTGTTCCATACTTTGGTAGTAGATACACTACCTCCAGCGCTGCCATGATAATTCACATATCAGCATTAAAATGATTATGGTTGGCTCACTCTACCGACCGCACTTGGCTCATAATTGTTCATAGAATAGAATGTACCCACTCATGCATGCACCTTGGAATGGTTTCTCGGTCGAGGTCAAACTGTCCATCTGTTGGTACATACACCACCTTCCAGCGTTCATATGGATTAGGATAATTTATATATCAGTATTAAAAAGGTAATGCTTGGCTCACTCAACAACTAACCCGGCTGGCACTTGGCTCGTAATTTTACATATAGAATATAATCTGCTCCACTCATGGATGCACATACACCAAACATAAGCTGATAAATCTCTCTCTGCCATCACATAATAAGCTGACATTACTAAGACGGAAAGTTTGAAGACAAACATGCATAGGTAATGCCGTAGAGAGGATGAAGATAATTAACACCGCAATTTACGCAGAGCTCATCGTAGCTCACAAAGTGATGCACAGCCGACGCTCATCCTCGCTTCTATAGGGGTTTTATCTCGAATATATCATGAAATATATTTTATTTGGTGTTATAAAGTTGTTACTTTCATATAGGTTGATCAACCTTATAAAAGTTCAACTTACAACAACTTCAAAAGTTTTGATTTATTTGACACACGAAGGGAGCTATTAACAAAATCAAAACATTCACACCGATGCGTAGCCGAATGAAGCGAGCAAGGGGCTTGTCATTAGCCTAGGAAACAAAGATTTGTTTTTATATGGAATTGGAGGGGCTAAAGGAATCCATAACTTTATAAAGCAAAACCCCACTATCTAATTCTCTTGACATACAAATCGTCCACATCAAAGCGACTATCAACCCCACTATCGATTTCTCTTGACATGCAAAGCATCCACCTCAATAGTCCACTAGGTGTCCATCTCAACAATCCACTATCGTTTACAATTAAAGTTCACTAGCACAAGAATTATGATATCCATGTCAGCCGAGACACATCGTCCACCGTGGATATAATCTCCACGATTATGCTAATAAATCTATACATATATTGTATCATGTTCCCGCATTACCAACATTCTGCATATACATCAACTAATTCTTATTAGTTAATTCATTTATATTCCTCATTCATACCAAGCAACGCGCGGTGAATTCTCCTAGATTATTAAACGTAAAGTACAAAATTACAAGGAAAGAGCACCAAAGAGAGAATTAAGGAAGCAAGAAAGAGAGGAAAAAAATTACAAGTGAAACAATCAAAAGTCTAAGTTCAGGCCGTTGATCCATCATAAATCAAAATTTGCTTGGTGACTCTTTTTGACTCGAGCTGCACCAGCTTCAAATTCATCTCGTAAAGCTTCTTCTCGCTGTTTTGCACGTTGGCTGAATTCCATTGAAGATTAGCCCGTTTCCGGCTGTCCAGACGCCATCCGATTAGGATGGCAGCCACCATGGAGAATCGTGAATGAAGTTGCCCTTTATGACTGTAGATTCCCACAAGATTCCAGCATTGTTTAGCAAAGCTGCATTCCAGAACAAGGTGGTCTCCGCCGTTTTCACGTTTCCTCAGTAATTTAATTACAGAAACACAATTGTAGCTTTCGAGGGCCATGTGCCTTCTTCTAAGTATGTTCCTTGTACTTAACCTGTCCTTAAGTAGAAGCCAAAAGAAGACTTTGTGCTTAGGCCGATAAGGGCTTGTCCAAACCCATTTGAAAGCTGGATGCACCACAGGAAGTTCCACTAATTCTTTGTAAACTCTTGATGAGGAGGAGTTAGAGCCCCGTGTATTAACTCCATCTGTCATTTTGCATACGTGCTCAAACACAACAAATTCCCACCAAACCCGCAGACTTGGGGGATTCTTTTTCTTTTCTACTCTATATAAACCTATAAACCATCACAAGAGTTAAGTATATACTAGCGTAATTGTACATTATGTACTAGTGGGGTAATTGCACAAATTAAACCAGCCAGCCAAATAGTCTGTACGTCATGAATAGCGGATAATAATAATAATATTAATTATGATGGATGATTGAAGTGGATGCACCGTCACATCCCAAGCGCAAATGTATTAATTCAAAAATTCCCTGATAAAAGTCATCGTCGAAAATTAAGAGTTTTGCGTTGCATCGTATAGGTCAGCAGGAAGCATCAGTATGTACTAGTCTCCTACTATCCTTTTGCCAATGTGCGTTATTATATTGTACATGATCGAGAGTCCGTCAGTCGTCATGCATAGCGCGCGGATGGTAGTCAAGTCATAACCTATGGTTGATTGTCCATGCAAGGTCGATCAGCGTGCACCTAACACGTTGCATGCTATGGGATTAGCAGCAATTTATTTATAATGAAATGTCAGGTAAAAAAACTATCCTTTGCTCACTCAACTGACTCAGGTTGGTACTTGCCTCGTAATTGCATCTTTCTTAATTATAAACCTACTACTCGCAACTCAACTCAAGTAACTAAACTGACCGGGACTCTTGTATTGTGTATTTGCAGGATAGGAGTGTGTATAGATCGCCAATAATAACTAGTTGATGCCCCGTGCTTCGCTATGGGTAGGGTGAACAATGATTTGTTGCTATAACTTTGTGGTTAAGGTAAATGGTGGTTATAATAAAGAGAAAAAAATGCAAAAGCATAATAGAGACAATGTGCAACAATTTAGGCTGATATGCTAGTATGTGGATGAAGAAATGAAGGTGCAGAAGCACATATCAGCGTCTTATAAGCTGAATCAGTTTCTCCAAAAAGAAAAGGTTGAATGGACCGTTACAATAAGTATTGCTCGCCATGGTTAGTATACTGATAATAAAAATCAAGATGCAGGTCTAAAGCACATATTTACAGCAGGGTAAATCATCAAGTTGCAGGAAGTATATGGTCTGCAGCTATGTTGGCACTTTAGCATCTATGAGGAAATCGATTATGTGGTGTCCATCTACAAACATGTAAGGGAAAATGGGTGTTGTCTGGTTGCTCAGAGGTCTATTCTCGATTAAAACGCGCAGACGACCATCAGGTGATGTCAGCCTTGATAAAGGCACATATAGCTGCATTTAGAACAGATTTGAGAAGAGCCATAATAGAGAATTTTTCCATGCCTCAGTTTGCATTTCCATGCTTTCCAGGAACTGTTAGAGCATCATGGTCAGTGCCAAGACAGCCGAGACAGGCGGTGCGTGGTGGCGGGCGTGAGGGTCGTTGGAGAGGGAGAAGAAGTCGAAGAGGAGAAGACGCTGGAAGGAAGAAGATGAGCTGTCAGGGCACAAGCCAAATCAGCCGCCCATACGGCGTTAGCAGCATCCATTTTTTTTGGGTCAACCTAACCCATTTTGTCCTTTGTTTATGGTTCCACCAAGAGCCCAGGTGCTCGATCCTCATCGACGAAGCCACCAAGGGCACTAAATTTATAGTAGAGAAATAATAGCAATTTTTGTGATACAAAGTTGGTATCATGGAAAACATCATGAAATGTATTTTTATATATTTTATTTGGTGTCATAATGTTGATACATTCATATAAAGTTGATCAACCTTATAAAAATTCAGCTTACAACAACTTTAAAAGTTTTGATTTATTTGAGACGAATGGGGTAACTAACAAGATCAAAGCGTTCATGGTGACGTGGAGCCGAACGTCATCGGCTTATAGCGACTAGCGAGCAAGGAATTAGGTCCATAGTGCCGGCATGACGTATTAAACTACTGGAAAGACTTCATTAATGCAATGAATGAGGTCCACCGAACATGTGCCGAGAGGCGGTCAGCGACGTATCAATCAAGAAGTCAAACCCAGTCACCAATAATCCATCGAAAATTAAGAACTACTCCGTACAGTAGTCGGTATCACCATTTGTGAGCAACAAGTGGGACTTGAGATCGGGCAGTAACAAGTGGGACTGAAACATAACAAATCAGTAGCTACTCAATTCACATTTGTGAGCCAGATTGACCCAGATAGCAAGTTTCATGTGATGGGGCTGGTACTTGTTACAATTTAATGGAAACCCCGTTCGTTTGGTTCGCTCGGTGGAGAGGGATGCGCGGATGTAACCGTTATCACCGAGAGATGGGCGACAACGCGGTACATAGTAGCCAAACCAAACAGCAAGTAAAGTTATCCAATGCCGCTCGAAATAGATAAACGGGGCAAAAAGCTTGAACCAAACACCATCTCGATTTATGAATGAACATGGCAATGCTGTGTGCTTTGACAAGCTGCACCGTCGTGTTAGATCATTTTGGTATTGAACACTGTATACTAGGGCCTTGTTTAGATTGCTAAAGTTGAAAAAATTTGGCACCGTAGTATTTCATTTGTATTTGGCAATTAGTGTCCAATCATGGAACAACTAGGCTCAAAAGATTCATCTCGTAAATTATAGATAAACCGTATAAACAATTATTTTTTACCTACATTTAATGCTACATGCATGGGTCCAAAGATTGATGTGACGGAGAGAGAGTGTAAAAATTTAGAATTTGGAGGGGAACTAAACAAGGCCTAGGTTTGGTCATTCAAAACAAACTTAAAAACTCGACCCATGGGGAGACAACCCCAGCATTGTGCACAGAAAAAGAAGACCTTCTCACGTAGGCCGAGAAAATTCCCAACCTCCGCCCAACCATATACGTAGACCCGTGCTTTGAAGTGGGACATGTGGGGATTTTTTCAACGCGCATAAACAACCGCGCCTCCTCCGACTTAATAAATCCATCCCCGAGGGGGTTTGAACTCGGGCAGGTAGGGTGCAAGGCGCCGGCCTAGACCAACCGGACTAGTGATCGCTTGCATTCAAAACGAACTTTGGTGCCAGGGGGCTCATTAACATCACGCCCGGGTGTGTGCTATTGTGTTTTATGCACACTAAACATCTTGATGCCGACTCCTCCAATCCTTTGGATGTACGTACTACTAGTTTTACAAAGTGTTTTATTTTGTGCATCTCGTGATGACTCGAACTCACGATCTGTTTGTGGAGGGCGTGGGATCGTGAGGGTGAGGGCGCGGGGTGAGAGGTGGGTGAGAAGCCTCGCATTAAACATCTTCTATCAGCCCCTTGGATCTGACCTAGATAAGTTGTCAACCCTTGATTTCAAAGGAAACAAATTCCCGTGTGCACTTTCCGGGTACATGAAGTTTGGAGCCCTCGGGGGACGTTTTGTTGGGTGGACCTAGATTTGGGAGAATAATCCACTTACAATAGAGATGAGAACGCACAATAAAAATATTGCTTTGCGTAGTGTAGAACAATATTTTACTGTGTAGTTCTCATCATGTGGAGGGTAGAAGATTATATAGTATAATTTTCAGGCACTTATACAGTTCTATATCTATTTTGTAAACATATTTTATTGTGCACGATGTCCATCATCAAATTCGACAAAACAAAAAGAGTGCCTTCTAGCAAATCGTGCCCCAGAACAAATTTTCCCAAATATTCACGTCGCACATCGTATTAAACAAGTTTGTTTATATATATATATATAGGATTGATATATGGTACCCGGGTACCAAGTATCTATTCAGTACCCACCGGGCCATTCGGTCCCGAGGCTCACAGTGCCGGCCCATCAAAAAAAAAAACCACCCACTCACGCAAACGGCATAGCAGCCCCCGAGCTCCCCCACCCCCACCCACGATTTATTGCGGCAGTTTGCAGACCGTCCGCTCCGACCTCGCCCACCCGCGCCGGCGCTGCCGCTGTCGCACCTAACCCCACCCGTCGGCCGTCGGCGCTTGCCTTGCCCCACCGGTGTGTGACCCCACCCCGTCCCGACGGGCGGCGGCTCACTCCCCTCCACCTCCCCACCGCTGTCCCTTCTCCGTCGAGCAGCAGGAGATGGTGGAGCGCCCCTCGAACCGCTCATCTGACATGTTGTGCAGTACTATTCGCCTACTTCCACTCTACCCATTCTAGCCCAGTCAAGGGTCGTTTTCTATACTCAGCCCTATTCCACGATATACTTGTCCCTCCTCTTTCGTAGCATACAAATACATACCATCAATTGAATCCAACGACACCACTCTCTAGAAAAATGTTGAAAAATCCTTCTCCCACTTGCTCTTCAAAAGAATCTTCATCATGTTTTGCATCCCTCTTCGCAAATCAAAAAAAAAAAAACTATCGTGTTTACTCAACTCTATATGTGGCAAACAGAAACACATATTTTAAATATAATAAAAACACATATTTCAAATATAATAAAAAAACATATTTCAAATATAATAAAAAAACATCGCTGAAAAGTTCAACAACCCTCGCTACATTAAAGATGTTCAAACCACAGACAACAAGCCTAGCTAGTGAACAACGTGCATTTTATATACCAAAATATATGTATTCTATACCAATTGCAACCGCGAGACTAGACCAATTACAACTATAACATCATACTAATTGCAACTTTTTACAGAAGTAATTGCAATGATCTGATCTAGTGCAACCGACCCGATGTAGTTACAACTCCGACGCGATCCAAATACAACTAGAGTCGAGCCAGCTTGCAATCGAGCAAGAACCAAGCTGCAAACCCGACGTAATCCGATTACAACTAGAGTCGAAGCCAGTTGCAACTAGGCAAGAAACCAATTAAAATCCGACACGAACGAATTACAACTAGAGTCGGGCCAGCTTGCAACTGGTAATAAATCCGCATAACTGACGTGATCCAATTACAACTAGAGTTGGGACAAGCTTGCAACTCGGGCAAGAACCAGCTTGAACCAGGGTGGGTGCATTCTCGATAGAAAATGCACCCAGTACATTATACCATAACATATATATATATATATATATATATATATATATATATATATATATATATATATATATATATATATATATATATATATATATATATATATATATATATATATATATATATATATATATATATATATATATATGTATGTATATATATTATTTAATATTTTATGGTACTGACGCATACTACTGACTGATAATTGACCCAGTTCAGTATTTTCGGGGTCAGTTTTAGCTACTAGGTGCTATACTAAATAAATTTCAAAGAAATTTTAGTTTTTGCCTAACATGTCAGTATTTTTGTGACACTGACGCATACCGACTAATACCGACCCAAGACAGGTTACTCGCATTCAATGCCAGGAGTTCTCAGTATTTCGTGTCTTGGTGTATAATAACCTATTCTACACCTGGTTTAGAATAGCTACCGACTCTAGTTACAATTTGATCATTGCCATGTTGCAACCACATCAGGTCCAGCGTTGCAATCGATCAGATCTCGCTGCAATTACTTCGTAAAGTTGCAATTAGTATGATGTTATAGTTGTGATTGGTCTAGTCTCATGTTGTAATTGGTGTAGAATACACACATTTTGGTATATAAAATGCACGTTGTTCACTAGCTAGGCTTGTAACTAGGTTGTAACTAGTTGCATGCAAAAGAGCAAATTTGGTAAAAATTGCATGTCTAAGTGGTTGCAACAAGCGCTAACTACGCTACAAAATGTACCTAAGTTGTAATTTTGTTGTAATCATGATGGCAACTCATAGTACATTAAAGTTGCGATTACGTACTTAAAAAGTTAATCAAATATAGTCTTCATGGATCTTGTTTTGTTAAGCACTTTTTTGAACAACCTGATGCAAAAGATCTCAAATAGGCGCTACGGTTAGGAGATATTGCATTTTTCGATCGAAACCAAAAAGATTCCCTACATGCGGGACGATGGGTGGGTGAGAGGCTGATGCGTACGTGCATCCATGTTGCAACTGAACACAACAACTGTTGCAGCCACAACACACAACGTTGCAATTGGCGCGCGGCGGACGGATGGCTGCACGCAGGCCTCGTAAGTACGCCTGTACAGTGTGCGGGTGGTGCTTACGTACGCGGGTCTGCTAGGCTGATTAGGGTCTGTGCATTTGCTATAGCAAATACACCTTGTTGCATTTTAGCCTCGCCGTATATATATATATACATATACATATACACATATACACACACAGAAACGCTATTTTAAACATAAGGTGTAGCTACACCAAGACACATCCATAGTAGGTCTGGCTGCACCAACCAACCACCAACCAGCCGGCCCACACACCGAACGCACCAAACCCACCTGGGTTTCTTTCTTCTTCCTGCCCCGCACCACACCAAATCGACCGCTATTTCCAACCACACCCCGACAGCCGTGGGCTCACCGCCCCACCCCGCCGTCCGAAATCGGCGCCACCCCATTCAATCTCCGGCGATGCCTCGTAACGCCCGGTTAGAATCATGACCGGGGTTACCTCAAAGATAAAACAAACTCACTAAGTCTAAAGATTATTTAAGATTTCGACTAAGATCTCCCCTAAAACATAGACATCTATTACAAATAAATCTCAATAGGTAGTCAATAATTCAGCATAGACATAAATAATAAGCATCACATCCCAACCCAAATAAAACTAAAAGTACCATTCCCAACCACGACGACCATCTTCGATAAACCAACATTTAAACGACGTTAGATTAACAATTACAGTGGCAAACCTTTTATGAAATAATGAAGTATAATTAACTAATTGTTTGTGCTCAAGATGGTGCTACTCCTGCTATTCCCATGCATGACGTGGTCATTTGGTACCCAAAAACCAAATAGAACACAAGGATGAGTAAAAACACTCGCAAGTACAATAAGAACCGGAGAACGAATTTTTATGCTAGAATCCATGAGCGAATAACGGAAATCAATTGAATAGAAGTTTCTATCTGAAACGGACAACACCTGAATGCGTAGTTTCCGTCTCGAAACGGACAACATCTCGAATACATCCTTAGCATTTACCGGTAAAGCCGAGTAAGGGGGCCAAGCACTTACTCACAGGAACTTGAATATAAAAACCAAATTGCACCTCCGGATAAACCGCGGAATTGAACATAAATAAAAACTTGAATCTCGTGAAATAGGAACTTGAACATGAACCAAAGATAAAATTGAACCATTTACATACGTAAGGAAAATTCGAATGATAGGCGTAAAGCCAAATAAGTATCCTATTAATCCTATTAAGCCCTTTGCCAGGATGTTACATCCTCACCCTTAGGAGACCGACGCCCCGCCGGTCAACCCCAGGCCAGGAACGCCCCTTTTGGCCACGCCCGTGTATCCCAGCGCCAAGATGTGCCATGCTGTGTGACCACTCCGGATCCACACCACCACGCGCACCATGCCCGCGCAACTACGACACACGCGCCCGTAAAACCGCAAGGGTTGGCTCGATACCATTTGTAACGTCCCGCCCTCCGAGGCCGGGCCCGCTTTACATCCGACGCCTAACTATGACATAGACTACCCTCACGTACCAACACTCCGCTCTTTTCTCAAGCGCACTTTGTCCTCACTCGTGCGCACCCGGAAGAACTTCCCTGGGCGGCCACCCATCGCTCCAAGCCAAGCACACTTAACTTTGGAGTTTTTAGGAGATGAGCTTCCAAAAAAGAAGTTATAACTTGTTGGTATGAATATCCTATTAATTCGTTAACCTTCCGAGCCGGGATGTTACGCATGACTCATAGATCAAAAAGGTCAAACTTTCCTCCTCTCATTAACTCCCCAAGTCAACTCACTATTTTAGTTTATTTTTAGAAAAAATTTAGGGTATTACATTCTCCCCTCCTTCAACAGAATTCGTCCTCGAATTCTTTATTTTGACTACTGTTTGAAAGAAATATGCATAAACCAAACTAGGAATTGAGCTACTCACCAGATGAGAAGAACTCTGGGTACTTACGCATTCGTGACTCAAGCTCCCACGTTGCTTCTCACTATCTGATTAGTCCAAAGAATTTTCAATTTCTTGGGTGTCTTTCCTCGCAATAATTTATCAAACTCCTCTAGAAATCTTACAGGACATGCATCTAAGGTCTATTCTTCCAAGGTCATATGTTGTTCTAGTTCTCACATGTATTTTCTCGCATGGAAACATGGAACACTTATGTGCACTATTGATAGAATTGGGTAGCTCCAATCAGTAAGCCAACCTTCAAATTCGTTCCACTATTGAAAATGGATAAATATACCTTGGGCTAAGCTTTCCTTTAACCCCAAATCTAACTACAACTTTATTAGGAGAAACCTTTAAAAGTACTTGATCCCCAACCTAGAACTCCAAATCTCACCTTCTCACATCAGCATAGCTCTTCTGCCTGCTCGTACAGCTAGCATATGTTGCCTAATTTCAGCAACACACTCAGTTGCCCTTAGAACCCAATCTCGTCCTAGAACTACCTTTTCACTGGGTGCTTTCCAACAAAGTGGTGACCTGCACTTCCTTCCATATAAGGACTCAAAAGGTGCACACTTAATGCTAGCATGATAAGTATTACTGTAGGGAAACTCCACAAGAGGAAATTAATCCTTCAAGATTCCTTTCCATGAAAAATACATGACCTTAACATATCCTCCGGAGTGAATTGTACGCTCAGATTGGCCATCTGTTTGATTGTGAAAAGCAGTCCTAAATGTCACACTAGTTCACAAAGCACTCTGCAAGCTCTCCCGAAATTGGAAACGAATTTAACATCTCTATCAGAAATAATAGTTTTTGTGGCACTCCGTGAAGTCTCACAATTCCACATGTATAGATTGGGGCTAAGTCACTTCCTGTATTTGTAGAACAGTAAGGAATAAAATGAAGCTTACTCAACCGATCCACAACAACCCAAATAGCATCTCTCCCTTTAATTAGAGTACGTGGTAGACCAACTACAAAATCCATTGCGATATCCCCTTGGCCACACATGTTGCAGCTTTCTAGCCGGGCACTTATGCTCGCCTTTAGCTCATTGGCATACCCCACATGATGACACATATCTTGCCAAGTCCACTTTCATCCTCTTCCACCAATAACTCTTCTTTAAATCTCGATACATCTTATTTTCACCAGGGTGCAATGTATATCACGTACGATGTGCCTCTCACAAAATTTCCCCTTAACTTGAACCACAGGCACACCGTTGGCGGTCCTTATCAACATTTTTATACCGCCAACTTAAGGTCAAAAAGGGAAAATTATATATTTTTATACAAATATACCAAGGCATAATGAGCCAATTCCACATGTACTAGAAGTTGTGACACTCTGTAGGATAAGACACCAAGTACAAGGAATTATACACAAAAGGGCGCCTTCCGGGAAAGCGTAAAACTACCCTAATGAAAGAAAAGCCATTTCGGAGTCAAGTTGGGCCAAATCCACCACGACACAGTAGTCAGGGCCCAACCAGGAGCCCACCACACGAAGTCGGCTGGGGGGAGGCGCCACCCTGGGGCGGCCGACCCAGCCAGGTGTCCCCCCGAGCCTAGCTTTCAGATGTCGGCAACTTTACTCCAGGGGGAGGGCGGTGCGCCGTGGATTCAGGAATATTCCCTCCGAACCGCCATCCACCTCGCTATAAAAGAAGAGGAGGAGCCCCACACACACATTCACTTGGAGCTTCACCTCTCTCCTCACTCTCTTGCTTAGCCACTTAGTTATTTTTGGAGCAAGGTAGAGCTATCAAGGAGGGCTTGTCTCCTAGGAAGGAGAGCTACACTTGGTAATATACACTATGTGTTCTTCCTTATTCAAGTTCCTATTCCATATATATAGTATTGTGCAAGAACTAGAGTATAGTCTTGTTCATGATATATTCAAGGATTATGAACTAGAGCATAGTTCATTTGAGAATTGTTCATCGTGTTCATCGATGTTCTTCATTGTTCATATGTTCTACATGTTTAGAGGTGGAGATCTAGATGGAGTAACGGTTTGTAGTACTTTTGGGTTTGCCCTTGTCCTAGCCCGTCCATCCGTAGGGTGGGGGTCCATGGGGGACTCGGGTGGCTCCTTAGTATGCGGACATGGTGTCCGGATGCAAGGGAACCTACAAATATGATGGCATGCCACGGTTGAGGGGTAGGCGGCAGGTGGTGACAGCCCTGTCCGTCCCTTGTATCCCCCACGTTCGTATATTGTGTAGGAGTTCGTAAATGCCTCCATCGGCTGGCAAACCAGCTGCAGAGGTCTTCCCTTTACTCCCGACTTTGACCTGTCTCTTGATCTGTACAATGTGTGACACTAGCTGTTCTATGCACATCTATATAGGATGCACCTGCTCCACTTAGATTATTCTTTTATTCTTTATTTTACTTTTATCCTTGAGGTTGCTCCTTGTGTGTGTCCACTATCTACCAAATCATATTGTTTTACCCCGCATAGCAAGTGTGGTTTATTTCTACGAATGAAGCCATAAACACATATCCATGCTAGAGGTTCTCACTCATACCATTGCCTTCCTACGGAAAATATAAATACGATACCCTGATAATACTTCCGGGTGAAAAGCTACATCGATAGATCCGTGCGCTTGCGGATAATATCAAAATGTTAAGATCTATCACAAGGTGTTTCCTAGCATAGCTGCTAGGGATGGACTTTTCATCTATCTTTAGTGGTTGCGCTAAGAAATGCCAACAAGCATTTCTGGCGCCGTTGCTGGGGATGGACTTAAAACCTCCATACTTGGTAATTGCGATAAGAAATGCCAACAAGCATTTCTAGCGCCGTTGCCGGGGAAGGACTTAAAACCTCCATACTTGGTAATTGCGTTAAGAAATGCCAACACACACAAAGGCATCCACGAAACCGAATGGCTCAAAACATCTATGCTGAAATTCCCAACTCTACCTTCACCGATGCGCTTCTTTACACCTAGCAATAACCAATCATGTTGTTGTGCCTCCAACACTCTCTAGTATGGTATATTCAAGGATAACCCTTGTTTCAGCTTTCTACCATTCCCACATAACAATATGATATTTCCATCTACTCAAATTCAGCTATCAAATAATTCGATTCATGGTGGGCATGGTATTACAACTCAACACATTAGCAACAACATTGGCTTTGACAAGGATGTAATGATGGTAAGATCGTATTTCTTGATTAGCTCTAGCCATCTCCTTTGTCTAAGATTCAAATCCTTTTGAGTGTACTTCAAGCTCTTATGGTCAGTGAAAATATCACAAGGCTCACCATAAGGTAATGTCTGTATATGTTCAAAGTAAACACAATTGTAGCAAGCTCTCTTGGTCTTGAGTAGGATAGTAACCTTCAAAACAATCCTTGATGCAAAAGCAATCACCTTCTCTTCACAAGGACACACCAATATAGAATTATGGAAGCATCCCAATACGTAGTAAACACTTACTGGGCTCAAGAATGGTGAGAAGATAAGTAGTGACCATTCTGACTAATATTTAAACTACAATCTTACTCGCTAGCTCCTTGAGACTTCACATTCTTATGTGTGAGCTTGAATACCAATTTAGAAACTATGGATAAATCCTTCCCAATCTTCAATAATAACTAGCCATACTAAAAAACATTCTCACCTCCTTGGATGGACTTTCCCAATCAAGTACTGTAGAAACCTTGCTTGGATCAACAAAGATACCTTTATCGCAAAAAACGTTCCTCAAGAAACCAACTTAAAAACGCCAAAATTCATGCTTCTTCAAATTGGCATAAACTTTTTTGCCACAAGATCCGTGTACCGTCACTAATGTTGCTCATGCTCTCCACTTGGGTTTGATGGGATGAGTATGTCATCATTCTTCAATGAATTCCACCACAAATTGATCACATTTACATACCGTGTTGTCCATTGTCTCTATAAGGTAAGGACGTGCATTGGTCAATCCAAAAGATACGACTCTAAATTCATAAGGTCCATACGTGGTCACATATGTTTTGTTCCCAAAGATACTCCTTTCTACTAGAATCTGATTCTAACTAGATTGTAGATATATACTAGATTACACCCGAGCACCTTTCAGATAATCAAACATGTCAAAGGTACATGGTGGTGGTTATACTTGATAGTCAATACATTTAATCCAAAGAAATCCATGTTAACACAACAACTCTCCCCTTCTTCTTACTAAGAGACTTCCATGGCTACACACTACACTTGATCGACATCTTGGACACTAGATCATCTTATTGTTCCTCAACTCTTCAAAAGGAAAGACAAAACTTGTCGAGTGTCAGCCTACTAGGTACAAGATCAATATGTAATGGTAACTCACACTTAGCTGACATTCTCAGAACTAGCTATGGAAAAATAACAATGGGAAATTTCTTTAGACACAAGTGACTTCCACTAAAGTCAAGAGAGATCCACTCTTTAGGGAAAGATGACTAGGAAGTAAATTTGACATCCACAAAAGAGAATAAGGAGCATTATTAGATAGCCAACATTGTCGTCTTATTGCCAAAGTCTAGAGAAACCAAATCTTATGAAACGCAGATAATGGCATAGCATAGGTTCCATTCGATTGATATTCCTAACCATTCACCAAACCTAGGATGTAAGATTCATGGACCATGGTACACTCATCTCATGAAAAGACATCGTTAATAATGATCATACTTAATTTCCTAGCAAGAGAAGCTTCAAACTATGAAATGATGCCTCGTGCACCACACATGATCCAATACCGCCACTCCCTTTATTTGCACAAAATGGTGATGAACTCTTGAGGAACATATAAAGGAGAAATGTTTGGATCCAATACTCCACTATATTGGTGTGGATAATATGAACCAATGGTAATGCTGACCAGGCCATCCATTGCACATACTACTCACACTCCATATTGGACTAGATAGATCAAACATATCCCATTCATACTTGGTATAGATATCATGATACATATAAAACCAATAAGAGAAACAAATGGGAATTGGCTAATACAATGTATTACTCTAAAGGACAATGGGTTAAAAGATAGAGATGAGGTAATATATTGAATTCCAAGAGAAGGAAAAATCATGAAAAAAACTCCATGTCTTGGTCTTTACTTTATGAAGAGATATAGTTGATGAGGAGGAACTCATGGTTGGAATAATAATTGACTTTGTTGAAGCGAGGAATACAAAGCTGAACTATGGGCATGTTAACTCCATCACAAAAGAGACTAGGAAGGATGAAAAGGTGTAGAGCACTTCGTGTGAATAGGCATTGAGGAACCCATAGTTCTTGCATTAAAGCCCATTAAGATAACCCAAAGGTAAGGTAATTCTTCAACATCTCTAGGATATTCTTTTCCTTAACCGCAAGCTCGTTTCCACTTTCTTGTCTCCTGATTAACAACCAATACCAAAATTCAACTCTCATTTATTTTATATTAGTTCTTCAGTGGTACGAGGTTCAACAAGTATCAAAGAAATCTAAGAAAATTTGTCACTAAGTTTTGAATATCTGGATAGTTCATTTGCTAGAGAGGAATGGGACAAGAGAAACTAAGCATTCCTACTAGGAACATGACACTAGAAGCCTCTTAGAGTAAGGACACGCCCGCCCACAACACTACAAATTAAGGTAAAGGTCATGGTACCTACATGAGAACTCCTTCTCAGTGGCATAGCTATAATCCGCTAAAACAAGAACACAATCAACAACATATTATCGTATCCACATAAGAAACACAAGGGAAAAAACAACGAAAGCGCAAATGCAATGCAACCCATCCTACAAGGCAAAAGTGTGTCAATTTTTTAATCTATTTCAACTTTTTTATACTTTTTTACTAATCTAATCGAAGCTCTGAATACCAAAAGTAACGCCCCGGTTAGAATCACGACTGGGGGTTACCCTCAGCATGAAACAAACTCACTAAGTCTAAAGATTATTTAAAATTTCGGTGGCATCTCCCCTAAAAACATAGGCATCTAGGACAAATAAATCTCAATAGGTAGTCAATAATTCAGCATAGACATAAATAATAAGCATCACATCCCAACACAAATAAAAACTAAAAGTACCATTCCGAACCACGACGATCATCTCCGATAAACCAACATTTAAACGACGTTACCTTAACAATTACAATGGCAACTCTTTTATGAAATAATGAAGTATAATTAACTAATTATTTGTGCTCAAGATGGTGCTACTCCCAATTATTCCCATGTATGATGTGGTCATTTGGTACCTAAAAACCAAATAGAACACAAGGGTGAATAAAAACACTCAACATGTACAATTAGAACCAGAAGAACGAATTTTTTTATGCTGGAATCCATGAGCGAATAACTAGAACATCAATTGAATAGTAGTTTTAGCCCAAACGGACAGCACCTGAATACGTAGTTTCCGTCTTAAACAGACAACACCTGAATATATCCTTAGCATTTACCGATAAAGCCGAGCAAGTGGGGCCAGCACTTACTCACAGGAACATGAATATAAAAACCAAATTGCACCTCTGGATAAACCGGCACCAGAATTAAATGTAAATGAAAACTTGAATTGAAACGGAAACTTGAACATGAACCAGAAAGATAACACTTGAACCATTTAAATACGAAAGGAAAATTCGAACGATAGGCGTAAAGCCAAGACACAAGTCCGTCGTGCACTCGGGAAGCAGTTTGAGCCCTGCTATCTAGTTCACCACCACCTGAACAAACATGATTCACACTCAAAGACAGCTCGAAATTTAACTACTAACAAAAATAATAACAACATCTATCATGTTACCTAATATTTCTTGGTAATATCCAAAGCGTTCAAAATTCATTCTGTCCCCAAATAAAACATGTTGGTAGTCAAATAAATTTGTATCTACGAGCTCTATGCAACCATGGTTTCTAATGTTCCGTATGACTCATAGATTGAAAGGTCAAACTTTCCTCCTCTCATTAACTCCCCAAGTCAACTGCCTATTTTATTTTATTTTTGTAGAAAAAATTCAGGTATTACAATGGCCCCTTCGCTCCCCCACTCCCTCCCCCTCCCCACCCCTGCCAGCCCCATCTCCCCAACCCGACCCTCCACCGCCGACTCCCAACCATGAGCCTACTTTGTTTTCCGTCGCCAAAGAATGTGCGCGGCACCGCCTCCCTCCACCAAAGGCGGCGGGCGGTCCGTCCACCCCACCGCCAGGAGCAAGCGACGGCCCACTACGCCGTTCGAAGCAATGGCGGCGCAGCCCCGCACCCCCCGATAGGATCTGCATCTTCTCGGCAACGTCCCCTTCGTGGCGTCACAATGCATCTGCCCACAGCCCTCCAGCGACCTCGGCGCAGAGGCACGGCCAGCGCGGGGGCCGTGCACCGACAGCCACGGCCGGATCCGTGGGCGCGTGATTCAATTCCTTCTGTCGTAGCGGGACCGGCTGCCCCGGCGCTCGCGGAGGGACCCCGCAAAGACGAGCCCTCCGCCGCCGGTTGGTCGCCATTTCGATTCGATGCTTGTGGCCACCTAGTAGCGAATGGGTTGCAGGATCCCAACTCAGCCAAGGGCGCTTGGCTGCCGCTGAATCCCGCTTCCCCTGAAGCCGCCGGAGACGAAGGAAGCTGCGTGCGTGGATATGGTTAGCTCGCGGCAGTGTCCCCGCCACCGCCGTGCCGCCGGCAGTCTCGTCGACGGCGAGCAGAGCGTGGGCCTGTGATGGGCTCGGTCACTGTGCAGTAAGGATGAAGGCAGCTGCAGCTGTCGCTGGGCCGTGGTTGCATGCGTGATACTGACGATGTACTGAAACAAGAACTTAAGGTACTGAAACTACTACTGAAAACAAAAGTACTGAAACTTGTGTGATACTATGATGCTATGGCCGACTGCTACTTTGATGTTGGTGTTAGCTCAAGCAGTGGAGAGACAAGATGAATTTGTTCTGAAATACTGAGAGGGACTGAGCAGAGCCTAATGTGTTGTCTATAAGCTACTGGAAAAATATAGACGAAATACTAGAACATAATGACAACTACTCAATGGTACTAGCAAATACTGATAACTACCGAATCATAAAATTGAGTTTGAACATTACTGAGTAAATATACAGAACAAACACCCAACAATTCGTTAGTATTTTGTCTACAGAACAAACACCGAACAATTCGTTAGTATTTTGTCAGTATCTTCAGCAATTCGTTAGTATTTTGTTAGCACCTTTAGTATTTCGTTAGTATTTTGGTAATTATGACTTCAGTAATTGTCAGTACCTTTAAATAGTTCTCAGTATCTTTAAGTATCATGTCATATCTTGTCAGTATTTCATCAATTTTGTTAGTATCTTCAGTAATTCGTCAGTATTCTGTTAGCACCTTTAGTATTTCGTCAGTATTATTGGTAATTATGACTTTAGTATTTATTAGTACCTTTAAGTAGCTCTCAGTATTTTAAGTATTATGTCATTATCTTCTAAAATTTCTTCAGTATTTTTGTTCAGTAGCTTGTTATAGTTAGTATTACAACTGCAGTAGTTGCTAGTATCACTAAGTAGTTATCAATATCTTGTCAGTATCTTCGAGTATTTTTTGGCGGTGCCTTAGTACAACCGATTGTATTTAGTTATCATTATCTTAGCTAAGCTTCGGTAGTTGTAAGTATTTTTGTCAATACTTGTGAGTATTTTAGTCGTCAGTATCTATAAGTCATTAGTACCGAGAACTTTTCTGAACCAATTTATTAGAAAATTCATCAATTCTATGAATCCCGATACTAACTACTAGAATATACTGACAATGTATTTAAAGATACTGAGAACTACATATATCAACTACTAAAGTTATATTACTGGTTATGCTAAGCTAGTGACAAGAAAGTGGACGAAAAATACTGACAAGAAAGTGGACAAAAACTGAAGAAATGAACAAAATGCTGGCAAGAAGGTGGACGAAAAATACCAAAGATACTGAGTGAAAAAACAAGACTAACGAAATACTGAAGATACTGACCATATACTAACAAATACTGACACGCGGACTGTAGTGAGCGCACTGTAGTGACCTGGCCGAAAAAAGAAAAAAGGAAAGTGTACTGTAGCGACACATGCACTGTAGCATTAATGTGCACTGTAGCATGTGGCACTGCAGCGGTCTGGCACTGTAGCACGTGGGGCTACAAAATAAGTTATTCTGTAGTCACTTACATTTACGATATATATATATATATATATATATATATATATATATATATATATATATATATATATATATATATATATAATATTCTACACCTAGGTCTGAACTGAGCACCAATTGCAACATGGTGTGTTTTGCGTTTACGAACGCGGTTGTGTTCTAATTGCAACAGGGATGTGTGTAACCACCCCCGGCCCGCAGGCACAGACAGCGGGCCACGCCCCATTCGCGCATCCACTTGGTCCGAATCAAGCACCAATTGCAACACGGTGTGTTCTGCGTTTGACAAACGCGGTTGTGTTCTAGTTGCAACAGGGATGTGTGTACACCCCTCGCCCGTGCGCACACACACAACGGGCCACGCCCCATTCGCGTATCCGCTTGGTCTGAATTGAGCACCAATTGCCCAAACCATGGTTTTTAAACTAGGTGTAATTCATAGCCAAATAAAAAGTTGTTTTTTTTTAATAATAAAGGCTTAGCGAATTCCCCCCTATGAAGCTAAAGGATTAAAATGTGGTTGGCTTCATGATAGAAAAACAAAAAGAAATAACTATTTTTATTTTTATAAAAGACACATGGGATGACTAGGTTCGAAGACTAACGACAACCGTTCCACGACAACGGTGCCAGAAATGCTTGTTGGTATTTATTAACGTAATGCAGATAAATCCGCTAGCGCACAGAACTACCATTGTAGCACTTCACCCGGTGGTATTCAGGGTTTCGTATTTTCCTTAGGGAACAGATGTTGATTAATCTTCAAACACTAAGTAAACCATAGAGTTCTATCTTTAACTAAGCTTTAATATCTAAGCTAGCCTAACCAATCTTAGTTTACTTCGAGGACCGGAGTGCCAATTCAGATAGGAGATGCCGACTTAGAACTTGCCTCCTAACTGAACGTGGGAGAATTAGGTTATGATAGGTTCTGTCACCACCTACCACCTACCCCTCAGCCGTGGGAAAGTGAGACAGATGAAGGGAACCCATAAATCAAGATTGATGAACTAGACTAGATCAAATAATAAAGCATATGCTAAAGAAGAACACGAACCTTAACTCCAAATAGTTCTTGATTCATAGAGGTACAAGTCTAGAAGGAGCCGTTGACTCTCTGATTTCTATCTTGAACTATCTCTCACTTCCTATTCTATAGATACAAATATGAGCCTAGACTACATCTTCCTCTCTACTGTCTATCTAACAATGAATACTAATAATCATACAATGAATTGCTGAGGGGGGCCTTTGCCTCTTCTTATATAGGAGGGAGGTGGAGTAGCTGTCAAGCAGATCTGTTTTCCCCTTCCATAATAATCCAAACCGACCTTCAAACCGTCGTAACTAAGTCGGTGACCACTGGAAACATCAAAAGGAAGCAACCAGGAACTGACCCGTGAAAGTGCATTGCAAATGGCCCGATAGGGGGTCAGTCTTCCCTAGGGCAGTTGCCCCCATCTTAAGCCCAAACGGGCCCATATTTTATGAGCGCGTAGATCTTTTCGTTATCTTCGTGTTGCCGGGTGGCACTCTGATAACGGAGTCCGGATGAGGTAGATATGGCCATTTTACCAAGACCTGCTTCTGTAGCCCAAACTGGAATTGAACTCGGTAGGCCCGTGTAGTGAATTTGTGAAGTCGGGCCATTGTTCTTCCTCTTCTCAGGGCTTGACTGGGCTTATTTCCTTAGGCTTATGTTGTGCCATGAATACGCCTTATGATAAAGCACATTTTCTCCTGGATTCTCCCTCCTTTATGGTAGATTCCATCTTAATGCCTGTAAATGCACAATTCACCAAAACTTGTGGAATCGATTAGTTCAAAGCTCCTATCTCTAGTTTTGGCATAACTTTTAGATGGAATAAATGAGAATGTTGGCGTCATAAATATGCGTTAAGGACCGCCAACACTTACGAACATTAGTACAAATTTGCAAATGTTAACAAGATGCTTTCCTCAATGTCTTTTGGCTTTTCTAAGTACATAGTTTTTACTATGCACTTAGATATCTACTATGCCTTTGCATGGCACAAGCACAAAGAGTACTGATGAAAATCATAAATTATTTGGATTGAAAAGTAAATAATTACTTATTAGGATTGCCGACATTGAGAAACGCCACCTAACTAATTAGAGGATAAACAACTATAAATACATGATTACAAACAGAACAATTCATTCCAAACTAAGCAGGGTTCCATGCTCCACTTTGATTTTGCAAGAACACATAGTTTATATGCAAAAACTGAGGACATTTTCCAGTTGGAATGCGATGCCACTATCGATCAATCAAGAAGCTTCCTGAGGCCATCAATGACCTGCTCCCTCCTCAAAGGATTTATCTGTACCAAAATTAAGAAATAAGAATGTTGATCTTAGAAAAAAATGTCTGCTCAAACAAGTTAGAAGAAAATTACCTTGTTAAGGAGGAGCGAAAGACCGTTTGGTAGAGCTTTCACGTCTAAACTTTCAGCAAGATGCGAGAACCAGTTTGATACTCTTTCAGCCTTCAACTCCTCAAGATAATTCTCATAGTTCTTGCGATCATTCTTCCAAGTAAAGAAAGATTCATCATCATTCCACATTTCACTACCACCTTCAGTTCCTTTGGACACTAGATACCATTTCTTGATAGCGTCTAATGCTGATCTGTGGGAAAGCTGCTCACCAGCAGCTTCTTTAACTTCCTTGGCCAGGGCATCCTCAGCAACTCTCCTTCGCAGTCTCCTGTAGAAGAAGGCTCGGGACTCTTCCCAATCAACAACCTTACCGATCACACCTTTGGCGGCCATTCTAGCAGAGGTGTCATGCAGTTCGGCAAATCGTGTGGCAACCTGAGTATAAATAGTCATCAACTGCTTCATCCGAATAGTCATACTCCTCCTTATGGCCTCCATTTCTGGGATGCTGGCATTCTGTTGCTTCATCTCTTTTAGCCTAGCATTAAGGCCAATCAATTCTGTGTCAAGCCTTAGCATGCAATCTTCCAGTTCCTTTGGCCTAAATTTTATCTCCACCAATCCTTCTGCCTCAAGGACATTCCCTTTTGCAATCCTCTCAGCATACATCTCTATGTGGTCTGGATTGATCTTGCTGTCCACCACAACCCAGGCCCCTCCCCGTAGCTCTCCACCCATTGGGATATATACAAAAGCTGGCTGCTGGTATGTCCTCAGATTCTCAACAATTGTTGAACCAGCTTGAAGGATTCCTTCAAATAAATCCCTTTGCCCACCAGAGAAACCTCTCCAGTTTGCAAGGATGAACAGTGGAAGTTCCTCACGGTTGAAATCCTGTAATGCCTGGGCTGTTTTTGTTGCAGAATCTGGGAACCACACCTGACCTGCTTGAGGGACTATGCGCTCAGCGGAATCAAGCTGACCTGGATCAGCTGGGATGACTTGCATCACAGTCTGGGTTTCCACAGCTATGACACCAACTGGTATTCCACCAAGCTTTGCTCTTCCGGTGATAACTGTTTTTGCCCAACCTTCCAATGTTTCCACGAAGCTCTCCCTATCAAACATACCACCCAACCACTTCCCTTCTTCGTCCTGAATGCCGCAGATGGCTGCACGAGCATCACAAGCATTCTCAGGGAAGTATGTTACTGGTCTTTCGGGTGGGTCCAGGGGTTTCATTATGGGAAGAGGTCCACCAATATATGGAGGAACATAACTGAGCCATTTCAGGATAGCAGAAACACCTTCAAGGTCATCTGACACAGTTTGGTGGACAACACCATTTGTAGCCATGATTCTGGGGCCACCCAATTGCATATGAGAACTGTACACCTCCCGCCCCAGAAGCTTGTTTAGTGCAGAAAACCCAGTCAACATAATTGGTTGATCAATACGTTGTATACACCTCATACCCAAACGAGCCAGATAAGCCCCAATGCCAACAGCTCTTCCAGTCACAAATGTCAAAGTAAAGGTCTCTTTGTATGCCTTAGAATATGCGCTAGCAATCCCACCACTTCCATGGAGATTCTCACAACCAAGTCCATCCTCTTTACCAACAATGGTATCAACCACCCATCTGGTTTCTCCATTTTCTAGTCGCAGCTCGTGAGCTATTACTGAAGAGCTTAGATGTGAGTAATCTTGTGTAGTGAGGTAAATGTACTGAAACCCAAGTTCAGGACTCTCATCATCAGACCAGCCAACGTGGAAGCATGACTTTATTTCCTCTGCTACACCAAGCCTGGCACCAGCAGTTGCTGCCAGATAAATAAGAGGAAGTTTCCTCTCACAGGCAAGATTGGTAACAGCATCAAAAAATGCATCTTCTCTTGGACCAAAGGACCCAGCTTTAAATGTCACATCATTGGCAACAACTATAATCTCCCGGCCACTTGGGACTTCTGGCGTGGACAGCTTCATGTTCCAAGCAACAATGCCAATATCATTGAGGCCTGGAGGACGTTCAACTGAAACCAATGGAGTGCCCCATGCTCCAACTGAATCAACAAATATAAGCTCTTTCACTTCAGCATAAAGTTGGTTTTGCTCATTACCTTCACTAATGCCATAGCTACTTGATTTCCATGATCTTTTCACCGCTGTTTCGAATGCCTTCATAAACAGTATTACCGATATGAATTCTCTTTAAGCATGCCATAGCTAAAGTTTGGAAAAACAAGGAGCTGCAAACAACTTACCAGGGGGAAATCGTAGCAGTATGTAGTTTCATTTTTTCTAGCAGCATAACGTTTGAGGTCAATAGCATCCAAAGGCTTGTATGGTTCATTCAATGCAACACCATGCAAAGGACCAGCCGTGGCTGTGGCAGAGTGGTAGAGAAGCTGATGTGTGCTGGGTTCTTCCACTTCTCGGTAAATCTAGGAGAAAGAATTTGAACATAAGCACATGACAAAGTGCAAAAATGGTGTTCGTCTACCTAAAATTGTATGGTCAAAAATACTTAGCATACAGAGCATTTGATATTAGCTAAAGCAACATGTATGGTTGTTTATGAGGTGGTGATTACTATCAAGTTTTATGCATATCAGACAGCTGGTAGAAATCTGTAGGTCTTCATAGTTGTTACTAAATTATTCTTATGATTATTTCTGGTAAAGTAGTGAGTTGTCAAAGAACTTACATCAATAGTGCAGGTGTGGCCAGTAACATTGGTAACAACAACTCTCCAAGCACCACTAGCTTGCCCATCACAAACCAACCAGAGCTTGACTTCCCACTGGCACACAGAAAGCCGATGCATCCTGACCCCAACATGATCATATAAATTCAATACCATATGCTTCAAAAGTGTACATGTAGTTCCTTCATTCTGATCAATTTCATCAGTCATCCTACACAATGAAATAGCAGAAGTGGATAACTTCAAGCAAATTAACAACCTATCCTTCATATGCACAACATAAAAAGACAAGGTGCATTGACTGACCTTGAAAATGGGATTAGTTCATGCAATTGTTGTTCTCTCAGTAAGCACAGATACATGTGTGAGTGGCCTGATCTCACAGTCTCACTATGAGCATGTAGCTCTATTTCTTCTAGTGCGCCCATCAATGATCTAAGAATGCTGTTTGATGTGAATGATGACAAAGCTTGTCCACGGCCTACTTCATTGTCAATATTACCTGACAGGAAACCATTTGTTGCACTTGGTTGTTTGACTATGGTACGAAGGAACATCCTCTGGTCGTTTAACCTCTGATCATTCTTGTTCTTGATAAGTGTATAAATATGCCACTGGCGATCACGTGATGGGGTGTATTTCACTTCATTGTAACCTTCCAAATTTACCTTTTCCTATATTTAGAGAAAAACGTTAAAGAGGTGTAGTTATAGTCAGACAGGATATTGAAAGAATATGAAAAAGTATGAATATAGCTACATACCAGCTCAAGGAATGTAGACAATGGCGGTTCCACATGGCGAAGCATTGGATCCTCCTCATAGTAAAGCTTGTCAACAGACCATTGGAAGGAGTGTCGCATTGGCGGACGTCCTTCATCTCTCTGGATAATGCAGCTGACAACCTTAACACTAGCGCCATTAAGATGTGATATAATAGTATTATCCTTCAAAATCTTGGATAGTTTGTTGACCCTTTCTTGTGCTTGATCCTCATCACCACTACAAACAGATAACAAATAGGTAAAATAATAAGAAATTGATGACATACATCAATTGTTAATGGAATCACTCTTGAAGATTTTCATGAAACAAATAGCCACATAAGGATATGGAGAGCAAACAAACCTGTCCTGTAGAGTACTCATCTGATTATTGATACCAACCAAAGCAATATGAAGCATATTGCTTTGATTAGAATTTACATGGTCATCGTTCGAGAATCTTCCGACACCCACACTGTACTGTGAAGTCTCCTTCAGTGCAACATCAATTGCAGTTGCTAGAAACTGGAGAGACTTGATTAGAACCATGAAACCCAATCTCTTCTCAAAGGGATTCTCTACTTGCTGTAGGGGCACATCTTGCCCACTTCTTTGCTTAAGATGCTCTTCAGAGAACTCCCATACGGCAATTAGGCCAGCTCGGTGCCACTTCATCCGGATACTTCCACTCACAAGATAAGGCTGTAATATGATTTTGTGTTAGTTCACATAAATTTTGTCAAGATTTAAGCTGTATGAAGACAAGCAAAGTAGTGGACAAAGTCGCTGATACCTGATACAATCTGCGTATATATGTCTCAACCACTCTCCGTTGCAGAGTAGGATCACTGTGATCGAACAACGCTACAAGAGCATCTTCAACTGCCAGTGGAGCACAAACTAAATCTTCCATTCTCTCATTTATCGCCATCTTTCTCCTAGGTGTTGACAAACGCTCTCCTTCCTCAGTAAACATCTCTAGCTCTGAAAGGCTTCTTGCTATGCTTGTGCGAAGTTCACTCAATTTAGTGTGCTCAAGAAGTTGGCTTGCTTTAACTGCCAGCTGCATCAATAACCATATATTACATATTTTTATCAACAATCACATCACTACATAAACAAAATAAATCAAACTTCAATCTTCCAAAATCTTCGACTTTACCTCAGTATATGATGTATGGTTCAAGGCAGAGAAGCGGATCAACTGATCCCTGTAACCAGATGGGTTTGGATATACCAAAGCTTCCATAAGCCGTAGTATTAATTCATTTTTGCTTCTCACACCCTTCCAACAAAAATAAATTGTCAAGCAAAAATAGCCCTTGAATATCTGGATGTAGCAAAATTAAAAAAGCATAGTTCATAGAAATTACCTGGTGTGAGAACACAATGTATACAACCTTCTCAAGGTCTTTTGCATGTTGAAGGCGTAGACGCTCTATAACATCAGACTGAAAATGAAAAAAACAGAAAAACAGAAACACACAACAACAGTTAGCCCATTTTGGTGAGCAAATGAGCATTGAGCAACCTCTTCAAAGACTTGCCTGAAGGTTATCATTGAACAGCTCTTCAACAGACAGATACTCCTCAAATAGAGATTTGACAACAACACGAGCATGGCTTTCTCTGCCACCCTCATATGACTTGACGAGGCTCATAAGTGGTTCCACAAGCCTCTCATTAGTAACCATATCTTTCTCCGAACAGTATGCAAGATTTGCCTGTAGTAGTAATTCTGTAAGTAAGCAATAAATACTCAAACAGGAGTACACTAAGTTAGCAGTCTCAAACTGACCTCAATAACCCCCCTCAGCATCTTTGCAGGGAAATCCTTGCTCTTGCAGAAGTCAGCATTCAATTCATACTCCTTGTACTTACCATCCAACTGAATGCATCCAAAGTAGTCAGACATCTCATGTGCACCCAAAATAGAAGAGAGAAGATATACAGAAAGACCACAACTGATTTGACAGAAAACTAGTCAAAAGCTAATCACCTCATTCCTAAGATCTTTTGGAAGCCGCGTTGCTAAAACAGACAGAAGTTCTTGCCACTGTAGAAAAGGGAGTTCAGGGCTGTCTAGGCAGTTTAGCAAATCTTGTACAACCTGCAAAAGCAAGTATAGATAGAGAAATGTTGATTAAATATTACATAAGGACTAAACCATTTTCCAAAAAAAATGGAACAGATTATTTTCCAAGAAAATGGCACAGTGTGTGCCATAAACTATGAAATTGGATTTTCTTGATAGATGAAGATAATGGATGAGGAGAGAAAACCGAAAGTAAATCGAAATTAGAAATCATTATAAAAACTAATGTCTTACTTCATTGATATTATGTTCATATCCTGCAAGGATCATGTGTGCAGAATTCACACTTGCAGCAAATTTTTGATGAACTTTGCCAGAGATAGCGGTAGGAGGTCCCAGTTTGGGAAAGGATCCATGAAATGGTTCAGCTCTCCTCACAGAAGATGGGTCATCAAGGTCCAATCTAGCTATCAGGTCATTCGCCTGATAAAATGAAAACATACTTTCAAGTTTGTTATTTGTTATAAATGTAGTAACCATGCTGATTTTATGAAGTTTGTTATAAATGAAGCAGTCATACTGATTTCATGAGAGAGAGAGAGAGAGCAAGGATGTGCAAGCAGAGAGGGGGAGGGGAGGAACAAAACCTGCATGGCCTGACCCTCATGCATAACAAAGTGAATCACACCAGAGGCTGGCAGTAACAGTGGCATGCACATCTTCATGAGTTCCACCTCAGCATATGGTGTATCAGGATCCACATGAGAGCCATCCGCAACCAAGAACCGAAGAAGTTTGCAAGGTGTATCAGCCAACAACTTTGAAGGATCATGTTCTTTCTGTAAAGTACAATTAAAAGAACGAAAATGAAATTACGTATTTCCGAATGATGTGAGAATATAGTGAATAGTTCAAACAATCCAAACTGCTTAATCCCTCAAGTCAAATTCAACATGGTGAGGAACTATCAGAAAGATCATTGGCAACTAGCCACTGGGATATCTTTGACTTTTGAAATTGAGGATACTTTAGATGATTTGATACATGAAACACCACAGTTATGGAAAAGCCAAGAGAGAACTAGCAGAGGAGGAAAGAAATCTAGATTCAAGCAATTTTATATGACTCGAGCCACGCTGCGTCATGGATTCCTAAATTCTATTCTCCACACTCTGTGTTGTTATATTCTAATCAAGTTTAGTGTGGGTTTACAGCAAAACACAGAAAAGAAGAATATAATGTTTATGATCTTTGTATGAACACAAAATTCACATGAATTTGCCAGATCCAATACCTTCAGTTTCAAGTAATTATATGTAAAAGTAATGTGTTTTAGTATGTAACATAAAAGAATAAAAATATGAAATGTAGCCATCTTTACCTGTAGTAAGCATGTTCTGCCATTAATAAGAAGGCGTGTACCAGCAGCCTCCGTCTCGGCATAAATTACATGACTGTTTGCATCCAACTGAAGAATTTATAACAAAGATGTATCAGAACTTTTTTAATAGAAAACACGACCTGTGGGGGTAAGACAGCCCCAGGGCATTGCATTAAGAAGATCTTCTCATGTAGGTAAAGAAAAACCTTTCAGCCCTGTCCCACCCATACACAACGGCACCATAGCCCATGTAAGAAAAACAACGACCGAGGCCAACTTGTGATTAGGCGTGGGACAGACGGGGGATTTTTTAACCCTAGCCTGGGACCTGAGTGATACTCAAGCCATCCCCAACCAACTCAGCTAGAGACCTTTCGGTTTAATACAAAAAAGGACACAGAGTGGGTATTTTACCTGCATTAAAAGTCCACCATCTCGCAGTGAATGTATCTCTGCTTCAATTTCTGATCCATTCATTCTTAGTTTGTAGCTACGAGGTCCACCCCTTATTGTCTCAATCTACAGAAGAGTTTATCACGTTTAATTTTGCTTTAAAAACAATGAGTCACTGAGTTGTAAGCACATAAATGTAAAACGAAAACTATAGATGAGTACCGTGTACTTGCTCCCCTCTATGTTTAGAGTAACAGTTAAATTGACAAGCGAGATGTGCTGCAATGAAAAAAGAAGTTACACAGTTACCAAGCTATTTTAAGTCCAACAGCAACAAATATAATCTGCAATAAGGGCATTTCAGCATATGTCATACCTTTGGTGGTATCTGACCTTTGCTGAGATAACCAACATATTCAGTGACAACGCTTGAGCTCCTGCTTGATGCTTCCTGTGAAATAAGAGATAAATGTTTGACTTCCATGGTCACAAACAGTAAGAAATAATGGTTGTTGAGTCAAACAGGAATACATATATAGCTCCTCCAACAACTGAGAGGTACCATGGGGGCCTCTCTGCTCTAACACGCATAGCTATTCTGCTGTCAAGCCAACCAGTATGGATCATATTTTCGGGTATTCTGTCGCCTGTACAGATCAAAATTGAAAAGTAAATTACACAAAGAGAAAGAGTGTCATGTACAGAAGACCATTTATTATGGAGGTCATCATACATTCAAGAGATCCACTGTGTAATCAACATTTGTGCGTATCTCTCCACGGACGTGAATCTCTTTCAGCCCAAGTACCATATTGGCTATGGCCAAAGATCTAGATTCCCCGAATGCAAAAACATGACCTGCAACAGAAGAACACCGAATTTAACCAAAACCAACAAGAGATACCAAGAACAAACAAAAAATCATGCTATTTTATTTACCAAACTGTGAATCAGAAAATTCATGAATTGCTCCTCCAGACTGAAAATTCAAAAAAGGGAAATAACATTTGGGTTAGTTTGTACCATACCAGGATACATCTTTCATCAAGAATTTTTTTGATCAAATGGGCAGGGAGTCCCCTACTTAATTTAACAAACAAAAATAAATACTCAAAGATTGATACTTTCAGCTGTGGTGATGTATATATAACACAAAAGTAAAGAACCAATTTGGATGTACGTATGCTTGCCTTAACAGAGAAATAGGCCCAAACATTTGGTTTGCTTTTAAAGTTTAACTCCTGATGAAAAAGACAAGAGAATATATGTCAACATATGGGTAAGCATTGCTAGTGGATTACCAAAAGAGTATTGCATAGTCAAGTAAACCAACCTCCACTCTTCCACTTGTAGGCTTAAAACCATCATCAGGATCCTCACTAGTAACTCTGACTGCAACACAATGGCCCTTTGGCCTCACCGATCGTGCTTTATCCAAATCAAACTTAGTTGCGACAGCTGATATTTTCCTCCAATCATGGTAGCCGCCCCCATGATCCATTCCATAAAAGCGTCTAATCTCTGCAGTGATTCATTCATTTGTCGATTAAGAGAACAAAATACCATCAAACATGGAGTGGAGAAATTGAAATACCTGGAATGTTATAGAGGGGTATGCCCATTCCGACTGCAACTTGTGCTGCTGGCAAGTTTACTTCAGCTATCCATTCAGTCACAGGATGTTCTACCTGAAAGGAAGCCAATCAAACATTCAAAATGCAAGAACAATAAAGAAATGCCTCTGCAAAATCCCTGCATTGGAAGTTTAAAACATACCTGCAACCGTGGATTAAGCTCCAGAAAATAGTATTGACCCGTTTCCATGCTGTACAGATATTCTACCGTAGCAGCACCAACGTATTGAACACACTTTGCAAGCCGCCTTGCTGCTTGCTCAAGCTCTTTAATAGTGTCTGGAGCAGCAACTGTGATTGGCCCCTCTTCAATAATCTGTTGCAGAGGTAAATGGTGAAAAATAATGTTTTTCAATAAAATACAAATAGGGAAAAATTGTCGTGCACTGGTTCAACTATAAAAGCTATTCAAGAAAGATATAAACTTTTATAGAACAAAATACACAATCCAAGTATGGGACAAATTCAGCGAAGGCATGAACTCATAGTGGGAATCAGATGTTTAAAAGAATTTGAACAACAAAACTCATAGTGGGAATCATATGTTTAAAAGAATTTGAACAACAAACCTTTTGGTGCCTTCTTTGAACACTGCAATCTCGACTGTGTAGTGCTGCTACATTGCCATGTTTATCGCAAAGCAATTGAACCTCCAGATGTCGGCTCTACAAAGAAATAACAGAATGAATGTTTTCAGTAACAAATATATATTACACAGAAGCGCTCAGGAAGCAAAGAACAAAGGCAGAGTCAAAGGCTCAAAGCCAACATGAAAATTGTTAAGTGTATAGAGGTCCATCTATTATGGGTCCATATGGCCCATGAGGCTCTATATATCGTTATCTCCACTGATGGAGTAGATCATTCTCTCAAATCCCCATGCTAGTAACAAGGGAAACAAAATCTTTGAATCAGTTCTCACCTGCGATGCCACTTTCATAATAAATATAGGCGAGCCAGGGACTTCTCCTTGAACTTGCTTGAACTAAGTGCCCTCACCTCATCATCATTATGAACCTACAGATCCATGCAGATGACAAAAAAATTAGTGATAATCAAGTTAATATTTTGATTGAAATTTTAAAATATTTTTCTAAATAGTGGTCCCTTCTCTTTCCCACAGTTCACTTGAAAACAAACCAACCTTCCTTATTCCTTTACCACCGCCTCCCCATGATGCCTTGATCATGGCAGGGTACCCGACGACCTGACAACTAGCCACTGCTTCCTCTGTGGTGGAAACACAAGCATTCTTATATATCTCCTCAGGAATTGAATGGCAGCTTTCTGGTGGAAATTTTACCTGCAGAGAGTTTGATTTAATGTTAATCGAACAATAAAGTAGCAGAGGAAAACAGGAGCAAAATCACACAGAAATAGGAAATGGCATACATGTGATCCACTCCATGGAAGAGTTGGAACTCCTGCTGCTTGTGCAATAAGAGAAGAATCAATCTTATCACCGAGTGCAGCCATTGCAGCCGATGGTGGCCCAAGAAAAATGATTCCTTTCTTGTTTAGAGCATCTGGAAGTTCTGGGTTCTCGACGCATGACCCCAGCCAGGCCAAACTGCAGATACACGAGTTCTCTGCAATCTGTGAAGTTGAACTTGAAATGTTAATTTCTGAAGTACACAGTGAAAAATACATGTAAAACTAAACACGATTATGTGAAAAATTCCAGAAGTCCGGATCATGAATTGTGATAACCTCCACTATAAGCTGTACATTCGCATAGTTGTTGTTGTTTGTTCCTCCAGGAACTTCTACGAACTGATCAGCAATTCTTATGTGCTCAGCGTTTATCCGCAAGTCCTCCGGTGTTGCCATAGCAACCAAAAGAATGGCCTTCTCTGTCCCAAAGGTCTCCAAGGCCCATATCCGGATGCTGCGCATGAACTTGACCGCGGCCATCCCATTGTTAGCGACTAGCACGCTGTGTATTGGCGAGTCACCACCGAGCGCTTTACAGAATTCATCGACCTCTGATGGAGAGGATGGATGCCTCAAATTAGGCATCCCGTTTAGTATGCCGTTCAAGTGGTAGGGCTCCGCCATTATTTCACCCGGTGAAGTTCGGACCTGCTGAGAGGAGCAAAAGAAACAGATTGTCAGTATATTAATCACGATTCATGAGAGACGGTACTTAGGTGAATATCAACAAATCACTACCACGATGCTACTCCCATTCATCATCAGACTAGTCGAAATTCATACGTACAGACAAGCAGTAGTTTCTGAAATACCACCGTTAGGAAATGATAGCAAGCAAGTAGCAGAGAAGCGACTATTTAAGCAGATCAAATGGTTCTGCACCAGTTCGTTGTATCGTAATCGTAATATAGCATAACCGGCCTGCAGAATAGGAAGAGCAAGGACACAGTTTTTGATTTCCTAAGCAAAGTCGCAAAGGCAAGTAGGTTGACCATGTATGTGATGAGAGAAAAGTCGAGACTAGATGTGAGTCCAAACACGAAAGGTGAATAAAGTCAAAACAAAGGGGGCCAACCCCGGGACGCCAAAATACAAAACAACAAGCTCCCCTAACCAAACTGAAAAGGAAGGCCTACTACTTCCTCTACTTGACAAGTTCTGATCGCCCGCAACAGGCAGGATCTCTCCCTCCCTCAATCCCATTTGACACGCCCACAACCTGCCCGACAGTGCTGCCCATCGCCACCAAGGAAGCAGGAGTGATCTAGTACCGGCGGCGCTGCCAGAAATCGCATTTTGGAGCTGGATTGGGCTGGGTACGGCCCCCAGCGCACGAAGCGATGCAAAATTCGAACACCCCAAGCGGAACGTAGCTGAGCTACCAGCGAAAACGGGGCAGAGTAAAATTGAGAGGGAGTATACGTACGCACGCACGCAGCTGCAGAGGCGTGGCGCCTGTACGTTCGGCCGAACGCGACGACCGGCACCGGCCGCCGCCGCGAGGAGGAGAGGAATGAGGAGAAGGATATGGGCAGCAGATCACGATCCAAGGGGCAGACGACACCTTAAATGCATGCCATGAAGCTACAGCAGCGTGTGCTTCCCAGTCCCAGCGGGAAGAGAGAGAGAGGTGGGGTGGTGGTGCACCCCCAGGCCGTGGCGATGCCGCTTGTGCTGCGGCAGCTGCCGCGCCCACGTGGGCCTTTTAATTGCCCGCAGTGGTGGCCACGGCGAGCCCCTGCAGAGGGACCAGACCTGAGCAGCGGAGAGCTAGCTGCCGGGTAGAAAGAGAAGGCGGAAGGCGTGATGAGGAGGGAGACGGGCAATAACAACAACAGGACAGTAGTGTGGGAGGAGAGATGGAATTTGACCGGGAGATTGGAGGGAAGGTAGAGATGGTTTGGGGACCTGTGGTTGGATCAACTAACCCCCAACCCCAGCCAACACCAGCTGGTGCATCGCATCATCATGACGCTGTCTCTCTCTATATATATCAAATAGAAAAATGACATCTCACTCCATATAAAAGTAGTTTTGTGCACGTATGTCCGGATGTGCTTTTGTAGAGATTATCAAAAGTCATTTTAGAACACAGGAATTTTGTAAATTACGAAAAATTTTCATATGCATCGGTTTTTTTTTGTTTTTTTTTTTTTACAAAGAGCCCAAAGGAAAAAGAAAATATTCTAAGAGGCTTTCATTGATGTATGATTCTTTTTTAAGTGCAATAATATGAAAATTTCAGTGATAGGTGGTAAAATGTATATATTATAAAAATAAAATTCATCTCCAAATTGAAAAACATTTCCATTTTAGGAGAAGAAAAGAGAAAAAATTCGCACTGATTAATTTCAACGCGGCCAGACTACTATAGTACGTACTACATGTGTAAATACACTTGCGGTTTGTGAAACAAATATTCTACCAACGTATCCATAGCTATAAATTAGCGAAAGGTAGCGAGTTGCAAAACTGGTAGGGGAAGAGCTTGCAAGAAAGTTGGGGTATAGAAAAGTGCATGTCCTTTTTTTGTTTCTGGGATTGCAAGGTGCCGGAAATACGTGGAACTGGGGAACTGATTGAGCTAATAAAACGAGACCCGCCAACCCAATGTCTGGCCAGCTAGCACAATTCAGACGTGTTCTACTTATTCAAACCTATTTATAGCCCAAAAAATTATTTAAAAAATATATATTAATATTTATGATACAAAGAACAAAATAGTTATGTTGTAAAAAAGAAATTTTAATACTAATTTAATTAATTACTATAGTTATTTTTGTATCGTAAAAATAGTTTTTTATATAGATTTGACTGTGGTTGTTTAACTGAGTACTGGTAGGTTAAAAACATTTTTTTGAAAATACAGAGAACAAATATATATGGAAATCAGCTGCACGTGGTGGCAGGTAGAGAAAGGTCGGGGTTCTGCCTACTAGTTTTCGAATTGGTTGTACTGGAACCAAATCCCAATGTAATCATTAATAACTGAGACAATCATTAATAACCGGGACTAAATGTCCTCTGCCTGTTCCCTGCCTGTTCCGCACCTGCAAAGGCTGCGCTCGGAGCTGTTGGGCAGGGGGTTTAGCCTGGTAAGTGATTCCAACCGGGTCTAAATCTATCTTTAGTGCTGGGTCTAAAAATGGTCAGGACTAAAGCCCTGAATCAAAAGCCTTCTCTCTACTAGTGTCCAGTATACCCCTATCTTGAGATCAGGCTGCATAGAATGATCGGAACAGACCAGCAACTAGCTCACTCCTAAACTAAAGTATTTGCGTGCCTTCTGTACTTGTGTTACCACCCAAATGTTGACATAACAGAAAGCTGTTACCATCCAATAAGCTGTCACTATCACTTAACTACAATCCAGAGATGACAATGCGTATTTGTAAGGAATATTGTTCGCCTTTTCTATTCTTCATGACACTTGAAACTCGAGATAATATATGGCCCCCTTCTGTATGTCTACTCTAATTAATTTTCAGAATTTCTCTATCCCAACTTACACTTCTAATAATCATTGCGTGCTCCATGATGAAAAGGAGAAAAATACTAATGCATGATTATTGGCTCTCTACATTGGACTTGTTGGCAAATAAAGTGTTTGGTTCAAGTGTACATTTGACTTGTTGGCTGACACATCAATATTTTGCATATATCTGAAAGTTAAAGAGCTAGCAGTGCCATTTGCATTGACCTAAGCTTTGTTTAATTCCTCCCGCACTGTACAAGAATACAAGTCTTGATAAAGACCCTTGTTGGTTGGCACATCTATATTATGCATATATGTGAATTCATCATCACATCTCATAAAAATTTATATAAGTTAGATTCCATCCACTTGTGATGTGATGCTCCAAGGGCAAAGTTTGCAACTACCATGGTAGCGATATATTAACTGACTGCTGGTGGCAATGCAATTCTAAGCAGTAGTTGCGTATTTAGTTATCTGAAAAGTACAGAGCTAGCAGTGCCATTTGCGTTGACCAAAGCTTTGTTTAATTCCTCCCACGCTTTACTGGAATACAAGCCTTGATAATGACCTGGCGTTAGTTGTTGTAAGTATGTAATTTTTTATAAAAATAATAACTCCCTCATCCCAAAATGAGCATCATTCTTGCTCCTCATCTATATATAGTCAAACTTTTTTCACTTGTGACGTGAAAATCCAACAAGGGCAACGTCTTCAACCATCATGGTTGTGATGTATTATATATTGTCCACCAGAAGAAACGATAATAAAGATGACTGACAGCGAAGGCATGAAATTCAAAGCAGAAGTTGTGTATTTAGGTTGTTTTTAGCATGGCACCCAAGGGCTCCGGCTCTTCCTTGAAATTACTGTACTGACATCACTATTGTATGAAACCGTTTTAGATTTTGAGATAGAAATAAAACAGACTAAGAAAAAGAGCTGGTGGAGCCACGATTTGTAGCTTGGTACTGTACTAACCCTAGAGCTAATTTATTCCACCCCAGGAATGAGCGGATCCATGCCTTTCACTCCTTCCGTGCATGTAACTATTATGTGCCTATCACTAATTCCTGCTTCTACCATCTGCTGTTTGGTTAGCCAGGATGTGAAATAGGTGTTGCTTGGGGTATTGTACCAATTATGACAAGTATCACAAAAAAACCAATTAGGACAAGTGTTGAAGCCATTTAAGAACAGGCGAACAATATTCCTTACCGATGCTCAGGACATTCCAGGGGAAAACGCTGGGCCCATGGGTCAGGGGCCATAAAGGAATAATGAAGAAAACATGCGGCTTCTTCCTCTTGACCCGATAAGCTCAAGCGCATAATTGTCGGGGCTCATGGCCATGGCTGAGCATGACCACTGGTGCACGGACAGCTAGGGATGGAGATGGCCCTAGCCATGTGCAAGCCCAGTGGTTGACTGGGCGTGGGCATGGCTGCCAACAGGGGTGCGATGTGTGACCAGCGAGGGTCAGTGCGGGTACCGATGAGGGGTGGCGTGGTGGTTGGGATGGGCGGATAGGCGTGCACGACAAGGAAGTGGATGAGAAACCATTGAACGAAGTTTTTTCAATATAGTTAGGGGCATGATGGGTAATCTTTCTCTACTCCACCAAACATGCGGCACCTCACCAAATTGATGTATCTCCTACTGATCATGCTTTTGGTAGAGTATATCCACACTAGAGTTGTTGGAAATAAAAGCATTTGTCTAAAAAATTAAATTTGCATTTGTTTTTCGTGGATTTAGAGTTGGTGGAGGTGTGCCAAACAGATATACAGTGAGAGAGTACTTTTGCGGGCGTCATTGCTAAGATTTTTGAGCTGTTCGTGTCCTTTTTCGATGCCCAAGCCCTGAAAGATATTCATGGCATGGCTGTGCATTCTAGAAAACGAAAAAAATGCAAATTAAGTTTTTTACCGACGATGAAAATAAATTTCAAAGGATCAGGCATTACTCAGGCAAATAAAACTTTTGTTAATGACTCATACTCCCTCTATCCCATAAAGAAAGTTCTTACTCCATGCGTGCACATCAAGATTTGTCAACTTTCACTAGATTTGTACGAAATAATTTTAACATTTATATCTTCAAATAAGTTTATTATGAAAGTATATACAATGATCCATATAATTATACTAATTATGTATTATAAAGTTTAATATATATTTATATATACTAGTGAAAATGCACGTGCGACACGCACGTGCCTATAAAAATCTTTCATAATAGAAGCATAATAATGAAAATAATAGTTCCAATTATTGTAACTACAATCCTTTCAAAAAAATCATATGCATAGACCATATGTCCATAACCATAAAGATAGATTTTTCTTGCATAGAAGCATTCTCAAACTCATAGCTGATAGTTAAATCATTTTAAAGTATATGAACCATAACAAATTAGACATTATAAGTAGAAAAGGAAACATCTGGAACATATTCAGCAGTCGCCGCCTACGTTAGGGTTTGGGTTTTGCTTAAGATTAATCTGTCTTTGAACAAATGCGTCATTATCGGTTTGTGAAACCCCATTTTGTGATCTCAATCATATATCTGCAGTTGTCCCAACCTTTGAGCTGCGTACTTTCAAGTTCTTGCTTGTGTTCTTCGATTCACCGGCAGGGATTAGCCTTCTTGGTGAGGTCAACCATTTGGTGACACAGCTTATAACCGAGGAGACATGGTGCTAAGATTTCACGGTTCGGGTCTTTGTGATCTAAAGCCGGATTGGTGTGTCGCTTTCTGCCCAAATCGATTGTTATCTTGAACCTGACGGAAGATCGGGAATCACGTACCCATCGAAAGTATCAAAATTATCTATACAGGGGTAAGATAAAGTAGTTTATAAATAGTTGAGATTCAACATTTAGTTGAGCCTGCTCAAAAGTTATGTTAGAAGAGATAAAAATAGATAAATAAATAAATAAATACAACATAGTTACACATGGAGTGGCATTCTACTTATAATTGCAACATATGAATTATCTATATTCTATGTTAATATAATTAGGCATAGCTATGACTTAGATGATTAGGGGAGACACGATGAGTACGGATCTGCCACCATCCTCGAAGGTAACTTAGACTCTTACACCATAGCCGGACATGGGGGATTACAGGGGACAGACTAGCCTGTCTCATCCTGCCACCTACCACCTCATCTGTGGACTATGAAATGCATCTGTTGATTTCTCTATATTCTAGCACCATGCTAACATATGTAGAAACAACCTATATCCCACCAGGACTCTGACCCTACGGATAAACGAGCTAGAATATATACCTCTCTCTTACAAGAGCAACAAACCAGCATCTAGATCATAACTAGTTCTATTCATACTAGCATTATGATAATCAAGAATAAAGTCTAGATGCTAAACATTCATCATAACTATATGCTAAATGATCAGCATAAAGACTATGCTCTAATTCATATGAAGAATTATAAGAATAAGATAATAACAACAAAATAATTTAAGAACTCATGATCTTATTTATACCAAGTGGTCTCTAGATACAAGTCCTTCAATTGATGTCTTGCTACTCTGATCTAACAAGACAACTAGAAAGAAAATACAAATGGTTAGAGGGCTCTCCTAGTTAATCGGAATCTGTCTCTGAGAGGCCCCCTCTACCTATACATTTATACTAGGGAGAGGTCGGTTCGTGTCACAAATAAGGTAACCACTGGGGGAAATGTTGCACCCAAGGCACCATGAACCGACTCGTCGAAGGGCGGCGCGAGAGGCGATGGAAGGGGGCTGGCGCCCCCCTGCGGCAGCCGCACCAGTGCTAGGCCCAAACAGGCCCAACTTCGCCTAGTTGCTTCTTTGTTAGATCCTTAATCCATTTTCATTGGTGGTTGACTTTAGTTCACACAGTTGGAATGGAGCTCTTCCCTAACCCTTGAAATACGCTTGTCTAAAAAGCGTATTCTCACCATATTTCCATATTTTCGCTAATAAGTCCCGCAAAATAATAATTCTTCAATACATGTGGAAATAGGACAGTGGCAAATGTATATGTATATAAACATTATATTTTTCTCTATTTTTAGAGAATAGTTGGTGGTAAAAAATAGGCGTTATTGACCGCTAACATGTATCTCACACCATGTCTGCTCGATTTTGGAGCCAAAGCTCGAACCTTTTTAGTGATTCCTAGTCCGTCACCTAGTTTAACATGCAATAAAGAAATTAATTATTAGATCAATCATTCTATTAAGCTCGTGGCCTAATAAGCTATTTCAGTTGTACTGCACCTTTTCTTCGAACCAATAAGGGAAGTTTTGGTCTATCAACTTCTCGATGGATACCATAGTCAAAGTAGTTGAAGGACACAATTTTCCTTTCTCCTGATCCACAAATTCTCTACAACATTGGATTATTTGTTACAGTCATGGCTTTAACATACTAAAAACATAAAATAGAGTCAAGAGAAATTATACACACTTGCGGAATTCTTGAAGTTCATCATAGTGTCACAACACGTATCGATGTGCCTAAGAAGCTGGCTATCAAAATGGCTCACAGTAGCCTTTCCAATTGGTTCTCCAGCACTCTCAGACATGTATATGTCTTTCATATCGCCTGAACGTTCCGGGTTTCTAGCTGGTCCGTTAAAATGAGTATTTCACAGACCAGCTAGAAACCCTGAACCTTCAGGCGATATGAAAAACATGTACATGTCTGAGTATTTCCATCAAGAAATCTAGAAAAAAATCACGTCAAAAAAAGAAATCTAGAAGAAAATGTCATGTAATCCTCCCTGCAATACCCTTCAGCAATCAAACCTTCTGGCTGAGCTCTGTTCTTCACAAGCGCTTTAAGCCAAACAAAAAATCTAAATGAAATCATGAACATGAGTTGTTTGTTGAAGAAATTATTGAAAAATAACCCTGCAATATGTAATTATATACCTCTCCATGGGGTACATCCACCGGTAGTGAACGGGGCCACCAAGTTTAACTTCTTCTACCAAGTGCACCATGAAGTGCACTGTCAGAGTAAAAAATGATGGCCGAAAAATTTTCTCCATATTACATTGTGTTACCACAATGATGTCTCAAGGTTTTGTAGATCATCGACATCTATCACCTTGGAGCATGACTTCTTAAAGAGATTATATATTCCAATAACTATCCAAAAAGTTCCAATTAAGATCTCACACAGATTTTTCTCTGAGTATATCACATCTAGATTGTGCCTTAGTTTGTTCTTTTCCCAGTATGGTAACTCAATGAATATTGACCACTTTTTCAACTAATCTTCTGGCTTCTTCTCCTGCTTCTTCTTCTTGCCACCGTTCTCATCTTTCTGTTTCTTTTGTTCTCTCTTTTACGGTTGGATTTCTGATGGCTTTCATCTTGCTTTCCTTTCTTTTTTTTCCTTTGTTATTGTCCTTTGTATTCTTTTTCATGAGGCCCTTTATCCCTAAAACAAAAACTCTGCCTTTTAACATTCTCAAAATAGAAGTACTACTCATTGTTTCAGGAGCAAGTCCAACCTCTATGGTGCCATCAAACTGATTCTTTTGCCTTCGATATTCATGGTTCTCTGGGAGCCACCTACGATGTACCAGATAGCACATCTTTTATGATGTTACTAGATAATGTATCTATACTGTTAGACACATAATATAAATGTATGTACTCAAAAGTCTCAATATTTCTGATACACAATTTTACGTCATTATAAAACGTGACAACATTTGTACACATAATATAAATGTATCTTCTGAAGCATCTCTATACTTCTTGATACACACAATTTGAAGTCATTATAAAACGTGACAACTTTAGTACACATATTATACAAATGTATTTATGAGAACATCTCTAAATTTCTTAGCACATAATGAAGCGCTGCTATATAATGTAACTACACAAATAGACATGTTATATAAATGTATCTATAAAAGTGTGTCAATATCAGTAGGCATGTAACCAACGTCTCTACTATACGTCTCTTTATAACCTTGACACGCTTCGAGAACTCGTCTGTACAAGTCCTGACACGGTCCATGCGAAGACGCTTCTAACATGCTTTATAAAAACATGCCTACAATTATGTAGAGACGAAATAATTTTTCTGGAAAAGATAAAACTAAACTAAACGTCTGATAATTAGAGCAGAATGAGGGCCTATTCAGTTCCCACCTCCCAAACTAAAGTGGACTAAAATATTTTAGTCACTTATTAGTACATCTCGAGTGACTAGTGGAACTAAAGATTGCTAGAGTAATATACAACAGCAATCGAAATCTATACAAACTCTGAAGGGGACCAGCGTTTCTACTCCTCCATCGAGGAGCCATTCGAAATGGAGGGCCCCACCTCCTTTTCCTTGGAAACGAAAAAACCTAAATACAAATTCTATATAAACCACAATCCATAAAGGCAAAATTTTAATAAGTTGAAAAAAGTAATTACTTAAATAGTCCATATATTTATAATAAGTAAATGGTAAATTCAACTCTAATTATTTAGAAAATAGTAATAATTTCAGTATATTCACAAAATAGCCCAAATAAAAAATAATGTATTAACATGTACAGCTATTGCATTGGTCACATAAATTAATATCATAATCATCTATATATTTATCGAAAGACATAGGTAAACAAATGAAGACTCCAATATAGAAAGAATAGGCATTGTAATGGGTAGCAGTAGTTTATAAATTAATATCTATTCTAACTAGATTTCGCCATAAAAACATTATTGTTGGGATGGATCAGTAAAATCAAAGTAGTGATGTTATGTGGGGCCAGACCTACACCAGGAAATGGCGTGCCCGGGACGTGTGCCGCGCCGTGGAACGCGCTGCGGCAGCTCAGACTCCATCGGCAAGTGGCTGAGCATGAGTCGGGCGATCAACAGCATGGACGGATGAGTCGGGTGTGCACGGTCGTTCGTGAGTCAGGGCCTGAGTCGGGTGCACGGACGTGTACATGCATGGGTCAGGCGAGTGGCATATATGCAAGTATATGGCATGTACGCAAGTAGATGGAAGGATATAATGTTTCCCTTTTATTCAGGAGCAATTAGCTCAAGTTGTTAGTAGCCAAGGGCTATATATTCATGTATTCCGAACCATTATGAGGCAAACCAGAATTATTCCCTAATCTCTCTCTCTCTCTTTCTCCAAAACCTAAGCCTACGGCTGAGGGGTAAAACCTCGCCGAAGAAGACGGATCGTGACTACGAGTTACGTAGTCGAGGTCTAGCTATCCGAAGGTTTGAGGCCCTTGACAACCTGGTATCACGATCCCGGCGATCCTCGTCATCCCGTCCCATCTCTCCCACAGCCGCCGCCTCATCTTCATCACCACTAGCACCCGCCGCATCCTCTCCAAACCCGCCGCACCAAGATCCCCGCGCCGTCCTCAGCTGCTTCATGTGCAGCCGCCAAGGGGGACAACGCTGACCTCCGGGCATCCGTCGAAGCCCTAGCCGCCGCGGTCAAGACCCTCCAGGCCACCGCGAAGGCCAGCGCCAAGGCAATGGAGGCCATCACCAAGGCGACCGCCGCCCTCTCCGCCAACCGATCCTCATCGTATGGCAGCAAGCCTTCCAGCGAACACCATCAAGATCGGCCCCCGAAGTTCCAGAAGATGGACTTCCCACGGTACGACGGCAAGTCCGATCCGCTGATCTTCATCAACCGCTGTGAATCCTACTTCCACCAGCAGCGCATAACGGAGGAAGAGAAGGTATGGATGGCGTCGTATAACCTTAAAGAGGGCGCCCAAATGTGGTATATGCAGGTCCAGCAATATGAGGGCACGCCGTCCAGGCGGCGTTTCACCGAGCTGTTGAATCTGCGCTACGGTCCGCCCCACTGTTTGAGTTGGCGGATTGCCGGTGCACGGGCACAGTGGCGGAATATCAGGACCGCTTCCAGGCCCTCCTGCCATGCGCCAGGCCGCTCGATGAGGCACAGCGCATCCAGCTCTTCATGGTAGGGCTCCTAGCGCCACTCAGCATGGACATGCAGGTCCAAAACCCGCAATCCCTCACGGCCGCCATGAGGCTGGCGCGGCAGATGGAGTTGCGCGAGCAGTACACCGCCGCCACAGCTCCCCAAGGCCTGCCGGCCCCCCGGGCGCTGCTACCTGCCCCTGCGCAGTGGCTGGCCCTCACGGCAGGCCCGGGTGCGAACCCTGCCGCCCTGACCACGATCAACGTCGAGGGACGCCAGATCAAGTGGCTCTCGGCCACGGAGCAGGAGGAGTGCCGCTGCCTCGGCCTCTGCTACAACTGCGACGACAAGTACACCCGCGGCCACAACAAGGTGTGCAAGCGTCTCTTCCTTCTGGCGAGCGCCTTGGAGGATGATGACATCGAGGATGGCGAGGCAGCGGCAGACGACCAGACGGTCGAGTCGCCGGCCTACTCCCTCCATGCCGTGGCGGGCGTCCGCGCCCACGACACCCTCCAGTTCCGCGTGATGGTGGCGGGCGTGCCCCTGGTCGCTGTTGGTATATCTTAGCGCAATCACTAGAGACAGACAGAAAGTCTAGTCCCGGCAACGGCGCCAGAAATGCTTGTTGGCAAATCTTAACGCACACCGACTAGACTAAGATAATGTGACAAAGGTGGCACCTGGTAGCAATGCTTACTGCAATCCTGAACTATTACCAGAGAGAGGGTGTCACAATTCCTTCTCAGGCAACAGCCTGAAAATGCTAAGCAAGGCTAGACTCTAGTGATGACGCAAGATATGCCAAGGGTAACTCTGCAAGCGCACAGGTACCGCTGTAGCACTTCAACCGGGTGAGTATCCGCGGTGTCGTAATTTGTAGTTCGCTCACAGGAAAGCGGACTAGGACTCTCTAGTAAATGGGTGAATGGATATCCGTGGTGGTTCTACTCAATCTAAGTTATCAGTGTTGACGAAGGGGATAAGTTGTATTGGATAGGAGTGATAAACTAAGGGTAACTGGTAGGTAGCTAGCTAGGTGGGAGGACAACGAGTGAGTATGGACTCCTATGTATCTAACTCTACTTCTGTGTTCTAATCCTACTAATGTAATGACTCAACTAGACTAATGCCTAAACAATCTGTGTGATAGGGGAAGTCGACTGACAAGTAGGAGGGGTAATCTCCTACTCCAGCGGACCGTTGGCTTATGGTTGCCCTACAGACCAAACCCATCGCAAATAGAACTATTAGGAGACGGAGTCCTGTCACGATTCGCCGTTCCCGCTAATATATGTCAGAATGTTGAATGGATATACCAATCAAGGTAAGGTTGCATCCACTAATAAGCACTAGTCTAAGCACCTCGCTTACACTAGCCTTATGACTTCAGCTACCACGTAAGTAGCCTCAGCCCTAGTTGGTAGTGAAACACACACAAAGGATTTTGGCACTAAACTAGCTAAGACTCTACACTAAGGGGACTAAGACACAACACTACTATACTAGTATAGTAGTGCACTAAGTAAATACTTAAAGTAAAGTACTCAAAGTAAAGACTTAATGAAGTAAAGGAAGAATATATTAATAAAGAAAGTAATACAAGAGGAAAGGTACAAGAGCTATACCAGACTCTCCAGCAGATAACTCCGGAGACCCGAGCTTTGCTCGACTCGACTCTAACTCCCACTCTAGACTAGACTACACTACACTTGATCTCCCAAGAGAGCTTGAGAACACACTTGTGTACTACTTGGAGATACACTTGGGGATGCCTTGAGATGAAGGCCTAGGGGGTATTTATAGTGGGGGATGGAGTAGGGGCTACTCCACCACCACATCATCGATCCGTGTGCTCTTCACCATGCTCCGTTGGATCAAACCGACCTTCCACCACCTTGAATGGACGTCTATCAGCTTGGGACACGTGGAGGCCATGCAGGAAGTCGGTGGAGAGGCAACCAACCTTGGGGTGGGCCCACATGTAGGTCGGCCGACCAGAGGTTGGCTGACCTGTGGGTCCCACTGCCCTTCTAGAAGGTCCAGGTGGCTGTGGGAGCATTGGCCAGGTGTCAGGCCACGAGGTCCTGGTCGGCCGACCAGGGTTCTGGTGAGCCTAGCCCACCGGCAGCTCCCTGGTGCTGTCCCCACCTGTCACATGTAATCTTGTCCGTTGGTCCCTTGCTTGCTTCTATGTGAATCCTTGGACCAATGTGCTAAGTAATTGGAACATTAAGTTGTAGCATACTTGGATCCAGGGGTTGGAAAGGTCTCCTTGTAGCATGTCAAGGATCCTGCTTGGAGGTCAGCTCCTGGTGAGATCAGCACCAGGTCAGTTGACCTGGGTTTTGGGTCCCATAGGGCTCATTTCCATCTTCCCTGTATTTCACAAGCTAAGAGTACAAGTGGAACTTTATTAGTGATAAATATGCTCATGTGATGCTTATCTTCCCTCCATCGAGGACTATTGATGGGTTTAAGTGCACAACAAAGAACTTCTCTTTGAATGGAAAAATTAGCAATGTTAACACATCAATATTACTCTAGCACTCATGGGGCTTATGGCGTTAACTTAGTCTTGGGATGTTGGAAGACAGAACAGCTTTGACTAGAGCATCTACATTTTTCATTCTTTAGCAAGTATCATGCCAGAGGTTTTTGATAAGTTTTTCAAAAAGAAGTCTTAATGTTCCTCATATGGTTTCTCTCAAGTCACTCAAGTGGTGTATGAATCCTCACCAAGGCACATCATGTGTTTGCCTTTCAAAACTTTCTATCTCTAATAAGGCTTTATGTGGAGCTCAAGTAGGTATGTCAAGGAATAGCATACTCACAATGCATATGTTGTCTAGTTAAGAAACTTGGACCACAGAAGAGACTCGTCATACTCCCAGATCAAGATGTAAAATAAGGTGAATGGAATGAAGGAATGTGATGGATGGTATGGTAATGGAAGAGAAGGTAAATGTATGGTGAATGAGGTTGCTCCTTCATTTGATTCTATCTCTCTCTCTACTTCTATTGAGACAAGGCTAGCTCTCTCTCTTTTCTCTCTCTGTTTTTTTTGAAGTAAAGGAATCTATCCATGGAGTAGATGCCTAGCCTCTTTGGGGTGTGTCTCATCTAATAAATTGATAACTTAAGAGAGGATTTCTAACATTGGAGCATGGAGCAACCTATATGATGAAAATGGTGAATATGGAGATGCGTACTTCCGGTGTAGAAGCAGCACAAGAATGGTGGTATGGGTGAAGATGCGTGCTCCCGGGTAGGAGTAGCATATGAATGGTTGCGTACTATTATTAGAAGCAGGCATATTTGGTGGTATGTGGATCTTGATCTTCGGGGTATGACAAACCTCTAACACGGTTCTTCAAGACTTAACCAAACTCAATGCAAGCGAGTAGCTTGTGTAGAAGGCTTTTTTGATATGCAAAGTATATATGGCCGTGGTAGGAAATTCAACACCATTGAGGAACAATTAAGTTTTCATTCATTTTCAAAATAAATTCTCTGGTAAGCATGCGTGCTTAGAATAATAGTATAGAGCTCTTATCTCAACTATATCATATCTTACAACAACTTAGACTTTGTTTTAGCACTTGCAACCCACTAAGTGATCAAGTTCATGATGGTTAAAAGTGCCAAGTAATCCAAACTTAGAGAAGTGTTAAGTTGTAAACAAGCACTAGAGAAACATTAACTAGCATTTTCATCATCATTTCCATAGGAAGACTTGCACACATGAAGCACATGTACAAAAGGGAAATAAGGCAAATAAATATTTTTGGATTTTTGAATTTTTTTAAATGCGAGAAAGCAATAACTATAATGCAATAAGACAAAAATTAAATGAGAGGAGTTGGAAACATACCTTAGTGGGGGAGAGGATCTCCCCCAAGCTTGTCTCTTGCTCACTGTGGTGGCTGCCATGCCCACCACTGGTCCCAGCGGTACTGGTCCTCCGCTTGGAGGCCTTGGGCCATTTCCAAATTTTGTTGCATGAGTTGCAACATGGCCTACTGCCCGATGTTGATGTTCTCCACCTCTTGGGTAAGCGCTTCGATCTCGGTCGGTGGTTGGCGCCTCCCTCTATCATGAGGGTGAGGGGTGTGCGCCCCTGAAGGTGTCCTGGAGTGAGAAGGTGTCCCCCGGTGTGTGGAGCTCACCTCCTCCTCCTCATCGTGTACAGCATGAGAGGGGCCAGCTTGCTCATGGGCAGCACGGGCTCGTCCTCTCGTTATCCTGTCCGTCCCTGCTGTAGAATGTGCTCTTTCCCTTCTATCCATACCCATGGTTAGTGATGAGGCATTATACAACCAAAGCTTCTCATTGGGGAGAGAGACTTCGAATGCATAATCCTCATAAATCATTTTAAGCGCACGTCTTGGGTCTCTTTTGAGTAGACCAACTCGAGTAAGCATGTTTTCAGTTATAATTGATCTATCATCAGAGATGTACTCAACTACATCCCTCAAGCAAACCCATGGTTTCAGCAATTCTAGTAATCAATGAAGTAAAGCCTATGGGTTTCTCTTGAGCAATAGAGTTCTCCCAAAAATGGACTAGCATTTTAACAGATGCAAACTTGATTTTATTAACCATGGCATAAAGGATTTGCAACTCATTATAGCCTATGTCCTGCAAGCTAGTGCCAGGGAAAAGAGTGACTTCAACCCAATAGTACATGAACCGCAAGGTTGGATTATGAATGTGTTGGGGTTTAGGGTTGGAGCAGTCATTGGATCCAGAAATTAATTCCCAGAATTTAGCAAAGTCAAAATTTGCTAGAGCATCCTCTACATCTAGTTTGCAATCATGGTCAAAACCTAGAGTAATGCTCAACTCACCCCAAGACAGGCTATAATCATTATTAAACATGTGAAATTCAATCCCCACAGCATTTGATTTTAGTGTGCAAAGGAATTCTTGCGTGAGCAATTTTATGCCAAGTTCAGGAATTTGCCATAACGAAGACCAACCAATGGTATTGAAAACAATGGCAAAGTCTGTGCTCGTACCTGATCGGTCGAGGAGTTCCTGATCGAAGAGAGCGGAGTGCTGGAAGCTGCAAGTGCAAAGAGTGTAGAGCTTCCCTAACTCCTCATGGGTGACCATGAGGTTGTTGAGAGGCTCCATCATCCTCGGGAATGATGGCAGGAGCAAGATGATGCACTTGTTCTTCTTCCTCCCTCTCATGGCTCCTACTCCCGTGACCGGGTGAGAGCTCGAGGATGAGCCCCCACTCTTCTTCTTGCTAATGTTTCCGAGGATGAACTTCTTCATGCTAGCTACACAAGTGAACAAACGAGACCAAGCTTCCTACTACACTACTATGAAGGATAGGGAAATGTTTTTGGGTTTTCGGGTTTACCACTACTACTAAGGAAAGGGAAATATTTTTGGGTTTTTGGTTATGGTTCCTACTACACTAAGCTTGAGAAGACTTGAAACACTAAGAGAAGAGAGAAGGCCAAGTGAGCTCGAGATGATTCTGCAAGTTGTGGTGTGGGATTGAGCTCACATTGGGGTGGTATTTATAGGGGTGAAAGGGCAAGGAAAACCCATGCAAAGGGCTGGTCGGCCGACCAACCAACATGCCACATAATGCACTGTCTCACTTTGGACAAGGAATCTAGCATCGTGCTTGCAAAAATTCAGGAAACTGGGACCAAACCTTGGTCGGCCGACCGAGGATTTGGCATCCCACCACTTTGGACATGTTGTGTCTGGTTGTCTGGTAAAGGTGGTGGTGGTCCTGGTCTAAAGATGTTGCTGGTTGCTTCGAATTCCTAAGTCTAGTGTTTGGTGAAAGAGAAAAGGAGAAAAGCAACAGTGGAGACAAGAATCAAAGTGATTCCCATGGACCATGGGGACACTTTGGCATGCATTGCTGCTCCCCATGCTTGCTTTAGCTGTTGGCATGCTCCCTAAAGCATCCAACATGCTTGAAGTGTCATCCTAGGCTATAGTCATGAGCAATGGACCACCTCTCCTCAAATTCTGGCTTGTGTGATGGGCATAGGATCTTTGTGTGTCATCATTGGGAGGCAGCAGGATGCCTGGTGGCACAAAGTCTAGGTCGGTAGACCTGGGCTTGTGAGCCCCAGGGCATCCAATGCTTCTCCTTGGATCCCTGCTTCTAGCCAGAGTGAAGAGAGAGGTGGTGGACCCACATGGCAGGTCGGCCGACCTGCACATGGTGGCCCCACCAGCTCAACTTTTCTCTAATCACTCTTCTCAAGTTTTATTACCTATGTCTAGCTTATTTTATCGAAGTAAAATATGCAGTTGTGAAAATAAACATGCAATTAAGGAGAAGTGCAAAATTGACATGCATGAAATAAATATGAGATAACTACTAACATACCTGGTCAGCGGAGGGCTCCGTGTTTTAGGTCCATAGAGCAGGACCTCTCCGTCGGGTTCATTCTGTGGACACCTCAGTCGGTTCCGGAGATGGGGACCGTGAAGGTATCTCCTTCTTCCGCCATACTTGTTTGATTTCGGCTTGTGGCTTGGCAGGTTCTTCTTTCACTTTGGCCTTCTTGGCCGACTTAGCGGTCTTAGTGTTCTTCCTTCGGCGGTGTTGGCGACGAGGTTTTTGAGGTGCCGGTTCCTGCATGTTAGCTTTAAAACCATTGAAAGGCACACTCACATACCGTCCTTGGATCGACATGTACATCTGGCCATGCCCTACATAGATGGTTGCGTCCACCGTGTTTAGGAAGGGTCGTCCCAAGATGAGCGGGACGTCGACGTTGGCTCCCATGTCTAGTACCAGGAAGTCGACAAGGACATACTCTTTTTGATTCTGAGTAAGATGTCCCGTGCCAACCCCTCAGGAAACCGGATGGTTTGATCTGCCATCTGCAAACACACATATGTGGGGTGCAAAGGGCCCCCTAACAGGTTATCATAAGTTACCTTGGAGATGATGTTGACACTGGATCCAAGATCGCAGAAGGCGTTGTTGAAGATTTGTGGCCCAATCTGGCAAGTGATAGTTGGCAGGCCAGGATCTCCCTTCTTCGGGATAAACGATGAATCCACCATAACCCGAACAGAACGAGACTGAGGCTTACCGAACCTCGTAGTTACCAGCCTGACACCCTCAACAGGGTCCTCAGGCTTTGCCGGAATCTTACCTTGCTCAAAGGTGGGACAACAAGCTTGCTAATTGAGCTAACTGGGTTTCTAACATTTTATTAAAGTTCAAATGATTCTTCATAGCGAGTTAAAGCTATCCATCTTTTCACTAAGACTTTCTAAGATCTTGTCATTAGCCATCATCCTTTTAGTAAGACCATCATTAATTTTGATTTGGCCAAAGACAAGTTCTTTAAGGGAAGGTTGGTTACCAAAAGAATTACCAGAAGTATTGCTATTGTAACCCATACCTTGGCCTTGGTAGAAGGGGCGTGAACTCCATTGTGGTTGTTGGGGCCGATTCCCGTTGTTGAAGTTGTTGTTGTTGACGAAGTTCACCTCTTCCTGTGTCGTGGGGCAATTGTTGCCCGAATGATCCTCCTCTCCGCATACTTCGCACCATGGGTCAGTGCCCACAGCACAGATAGCGGCAGGGGTTTGGATGGCCTCAACTTCCTTTTTAGAGAAAGATTCCTGTATCTTCTTCATCAGGAGGTCCATCTTAGCGGAGAGCATGTCCACCTCATTGAGGGCGTGGACACCTCTCTTCTTTGAGTGAAGGCGCTCTTCATTCCAACCTTGGTTGATAACCATTTTCTCAATGAGCTCCTTGGCATCCTTGACATTGTGTTGCAAGAATGCCCCTCCAGCGGAAGCATCAAGGTGACTACGGGCTATGCCGGTCAGCCCATGGTAAAAACCTTGAATAATGAGCCATTCGTCTATCCCATGGTGCGGACAGGCCTGAATGTACTCATTGAGACGTTCCCATGCTTCAGGAAACGTCTCGTCAGACTTTTGTTGGAAGCTTGAGATCTTCCCACGCAGGACACTGGTCTTGCCTGCTGGAAAGAACTTCTTGAGGAAAGCATTGGCACATCTGTCCCAAGTCGTCACTTCACTCTTGTTGTTGTAGAACCATTACTTCGCTTTTCCCAATAGCGAGAATGGGAAAAGACGAAGGCGAACAGCATCCACTGTGACGTTCTTGACCGTGAAAGTGTTGCACACCTCCAGAAAGTGTTGAAGGTGGGCATTGGCATCCTCATGTGGCTTCCCACAGAATTGATTGGCTTGCACCATGTTGATCAGTGCAGGCTTGAGTTCAAAGGTCGCATCGCCCAAGTTCACGTTCGGGCCCATAGCGACAAAGTCAGCTGACGGGGACGAGAACTCAGCAATGGTCTTCTGAGCCATGACTGCCTCAACAACTGGTGCAGGACTTCCTTCCAAAAATGGTTCTGGCTCTGAGATGATCCTCTGAGGAGGAACTAGACGACGTCTAGCTCTCTTCAGCAACTGCTTAGGATCTTCAACGAAGTTTGACGGCAGTTTTGAAACTGCTCATGCACTGTCTTAAAAATGATAACAAGAAAAACAAGACAAGTGAAGGATAAGCTCCTAACACTAACGGATACTTAGATTAAGAGTAGACCACGGATTCCAATTTACTAGAGATTCCTAATGCGGCGCTTTCCCCGGCAACGGCGCCAGAAATGCTTGTTGGTATTTCTTAGCGCAATCACTAGAGACAGACAGAAAGTCTAGTCTCGGCAACGGCGCCAGAAAAGCTTGTTGGCAAATCTTAACGCACACCGACTAGACTAAGTTAATGTGACAAAGGTGGCGCCTGGTAGCAATGCTTACTGCAAGCCTGAACTATTACCAAAGAGAGGGTGTCACAATTTCTCCTCAGGCAACAGCCTAGAAATGCTAAGCAAGGCTAGACTCTAGTGATGATGCAAGATATGTCAAGGGTAACTCTGCAAGCGCACAGGTACCGCTGTAGCACTTCAATCAGGTGAGTATCCGTGGTGTCGTAATTTGTAGTTCGCTCACAGGAAAGCGGACTAGGACTCTCTAGTAAATGGGTGAATGGATATCCGTGGTGGTTCTACTCAATCTAACTCTACTTCTGTGTTCTAATTCTACTAATGTAACGACTCAACTAGACTAATGCCTAAACAATCTGTGTGATAGGGGAAGTCGACTGACAAGTAGGAGGGGTAATCCCCTACTCCAGTGGACCTTTGGCTTATGGTCGCCCTACAGACCAAACCCAACGCAAATAGAACTATAAGGAGACGGAGTCCTGTCATGATTCGCCATTCCCGCTAATATACGTCAGAATGTTGAATGGATATACCAATCAAGGTAAGGTTGCATCCACTAATAAGCACTAGTCTAAGCACCTCGCTTACACTAGCCTTATGACTTCAGCTACCACGTAAGTAGCCTCAGCCCTAGTTGGTAGTGAAACACACAAAAGGATTTAGGCACTAAACTAGCTAAGACTCTACACTAAGGGGACTAAGACACAACACTACTATACTAGTATAGTAGTGCACTAAGTAAATACTTAAAGTAAAGTACTCAAAGTAAAAACTTAATGAAGTAAAGGAAGAATATATTAATAAAGAAAGTAATACAAGAGGAAAGGTACAAGAGCTATACCAGACTCTCCAGAAGATGACTCTGGAGACCCGAGCTTTGCTCGACTCGACTCTAACTCCCACTCTAGACTAGACTACACTACACTTGATCTCCCAAGGGAGCTTGAGAACACACTTGTGTACTACTTGGAGATACACTTGGGGATGCCTTGAGATGAAGGCCTAGGGGGGTATTTACTTAGTGCACTACTAGCCGGTTCTAGGGGAGCGCCTTGGGGCCTTTGCGACGGCATGGTCACATTCGACTCCAGGCTCTACATCCCGCCGTTGTCCCCGCTGCTCCAGGAGGTGCTGGCTGCCGTACACGAGGACGGCCACGAGGGGGTGCAGCGCACGCTTCATCGACTACGCCGTGACTTCCACTTCCCAACATGCGTCGTGTGGTTCAGGACTTCGTCCGCGCGTGTGACACGTGCCAGCGGTACAAGTCCGAGCACCTCCACCCCGCTGGACTGCTTCTGCCTCTGCCGGTACCGAAGACAGTCTGGGCGGACATCGGCCTTGACTTCGTGGAGGCCCTCCCTCGTGTGGGCGGGAAGTCGGTGATCCTCACGGTGGTGGACCATTTCAGCAAGTATTGTCACTTCATCCCGTTGGCTCACCCCTATACTGTAGAGTCTGTGGCGCAGGCATTCTTCGCGGACATCATTCGGCTCCACGGTGTCCCCCAGTCCATGGTGTCGGATCGGGATCCCATGTTCACCTCCACCTTCTGGAGGGAACACATGCGGCTCATGGGCACCAAGTTGCACATGACGACCGCCTTCCACCCCTAGGCATGAGCCCGACCGAGGCGGCCAACCGCGTCATCGTCATGTACCTCTAATGCTTCACTGGTGATCGACCTCGGCAGTGGGTCCGCTGGCTCCCGTGGACGGAGTACGTCTACAACACCGCCTACCAGACGTTGTTGCAGGACACGCCCTTCGGGGTGGTCTACGGCCGCGACCTCCCACCATCCGGTCTTATGAACCGGGTGAGACGCGTGTGGCTGCCGTCGCTCAGAACATGGCGGACCGCGAGGAGTTCCTGGCGGATGTTCGCTACCGCCTGGAGCAAGCGCAGGCCACCCAGAAGAAGTACTACGACAAGGTCCATCGTCCGGTTTCCTATGCAGTGGGCGACCTGGTGCTTCTTCGCCTTCGTCATCGCGCCCCAGCTTCCTTGCCCCAAGTTACCAAGGGCAAACTGAAGCTCCGCTTCTTCGGGCCTTACCGCGTCGTTGAGCTCATCAACCCCGTCGCCGTCCGCCTCGAGCTCCCTCCGCGCGCCAAACTGCATGATGTGTTTCACGTGGGCCTCCTAACGAAGTTCATTGGCCCAGTCCTGGCTGCGCCACCTCCTTTGCCGGCCATCCACCATAGCGCCGTTGAGCCTGAGCCAGAAAGCGTCGTGCGCTCACGTCTTGCACGCGGCGTCCAGCAAGTGCTCGTCCACTGGAAGGGTGAAACAGCGGCTTCAGCAACATGGGAGGACCTCGACACCTTCCACGAGCGCTATCCGGCGTTCCAGCTCGAGGACGAGCTGGCTCTCGAGGGGGGAGAGATGTCATGTGGGGCCGGACCTACGCCAGGAAACGGCGTGCCTGGGACGTGCGCCGCGCCGCGGAACGCGGTGCGGCAGCTCAGACTCCATCGGCAAGTGGCTGAGCATGAGTCGGGCGAGCAACAGCATGGACGGATGAGTCGGGTCTGCACGGTCGTTCGTGAGTCGGGGCCTGAGTCGGGTGCATGGACGTGTACATGCATGGGTCAGGCGAGTGGCATATATGCAAGTATATGGCACGTACGCAAGTAGATGGAAGGATATAATGTTTCCCTTTTATTCAGGAGCAATTGGCTCAAGTTGTTAGCAACCAAGGGCTATATATTCATGTATTCCGAACCATTATGAGGCAAGCAAGAATTATTCCCTAATCTCTCTCTCTCTTTCTCCAAAACCTAAGCCTACGGCTGAGGGGTAAAAACCTCGTCGGAGAAGGTCCAGCTATCCGAGGGTTTGAGGCCCTTGACAAGTGAAGTACTATAAGATTGTTAGACTCACTGGCTTGTAAGTCTTTTGTGGGGCTCTCGCCATCCCTGTGCTCTGCGCAGGTAGCAAATTCAGTCTTGAAGGCTTCAAATTTTCTTTTTCATCTTGTGTTGCTGCCTTTATTGTTTTTTCTGGCGCCAAAGTTGTTGGTGCCACTATCATCAACTGTTTTTACTACCTTCTTATTTTTCGTTGCAGTTGAAGCTGCTGTGGTAATTTTTTTTTTTCATTTTAGACATTCTGCTAATATTAGCTTCATGTTCCTTCAAACTATCATATTTCATATCTGAAGAACCCAAAGGCCAGGCCCTGCAAGATGATGTGAAGAGTAATCTTTTGTCATTAACCAAAATAGAGTTGTAAGAAGGCACATGCATTTTGAAATCGGTGGTTTCATGCATTATGAGCTAAAATAAATATTTTGTATACCTGTTCAGGATGTTTAGCAGGACCTCCTTATATGGCAGTAAATGATAGGAATCAACAACAGATGTTGTCATTCGGTTCAAACTTTCAAATATCGGACCACTCATCCTGTCAAAGGAAAGGAAGAAATACAATTGGGACATCTCTTATCTACTATGCCTAAATAGGAGACCTCCACTAGCCTATTTTCCAGCGATTTCGTGAAGCCAAGTCATCTATGGGTCCCACCACCACAAGTCATTGTCCAGCATGCTAGCAGCCGAACCATCCACTTCCACCATATTCACAGCTATGCGGCTGAGACTTTTAACACAACAATGTGCTTTTTTTTAGCATAAACTCAGCAATGTGCTAACGTCCTTCCCACGAACTTATTAAAAGTCTTTGATGGTTGTCTCCTCTTCTTCGAGGGCCATTAAACTGAACGGCTGAACGTCCCTCGCGGTGCTCATATAAAGAGACACAGGCGACATAGGAGGGCACAGAGGATTATCACGGGTGCCAGTGCACGGGGAGTCCAGCGCCTGCGTCTGTGCCGTCTCTTGCCGACGATATACATTGGTAGATCGGCACCGTCGCGCCCACCAGCCGACCAGGGTTCCTTCAGCTTCAAACCTACCTCGGTCCTCTGCCGGCGGCGGCTGCCCATTGGCAGGTTGGCCCCGGGCCCCTAGCCACCTCCAGCCCGCTGCGAGGCGCGAGTCGCGTTGGAGCCTGGGCAGAAGCTGCCTGCAGGAGCCCGCTGCAGTCGATGTTCGCAGCACGGCTGGATTAATGAGGTGCCTGGAGCCTCCCTGCCTGCCAGCAGGATGAAGAAACACACTGCCGCCTGGATGCCTCTTCGCTTCCCAGAGATTACAGCATCGATTATTTTCTTTTTTCGTTATTGTATAACATATCCATGAGGCGTATGAAGGAATCATGAGACGGCTCATAAGAAGGCCGAAGCCCAAGGGTGTGCGTGGGTTCGGCGAGTTAGTGGCCTACCTAAGTTCTCTCTCTTCTTTTTATTGTCCTCACGAATCATTGAGAGACCATCAAGCCAACAGCCTGTCGTGGATACATGCAGTTCTATCATTCCCTCTCATTTTGTTTTCTTCCCAAATCATACTCTATTTTAAAATTTAATATTTACATGTTCTGTAACAATTGTTTAACGTTATAAAATTCCCGCAGCAACGCGCCGGGTATCGTCTAATAAATTAATATGATTGAAACATTGTGTATTAAGACTAATCAAAGCAACTCATTTTTTTTTTAGAGGCCCTAGTCTGAGTGCAAATTGTAGTATCTCGAACAGTCATCTAACTCACACCACACACAACGCACACCTCACTCACACCTACCCTAGATGCTGCTAAGACCTACACCCTATCTTCAGACAACACCCCAAGCCCAGCTCGTCGCAGTGAAGCGGAATACCGGGAAAACGCATGGGTGCTATCGGGCCTGGAAACCGAAAAAACGGGAAAAACCCGCTTTTATTCGTGCGGTACCGAGGTTCGAACCCCGGTCGGTGTATACGACCACCACCGGTCGTTACCACTGAGCCATCGCTCAGTCCGCATCAAAGCAACTCATTTAGGAGGGGCGGCCAACAACATTAGATCATTTATATATCAGCCTTGTAACTTTTGCTTGATTAGATTCATAAATCTCTATATAGAGGCTTAATTGATCCTTAAGCAAGCAATCCTGACGATAGGCCCATGACATAGCCCAATCACTACTTAGTTCTCTTTATTAGCACCTGCTAATGGTGCGCCTTGGATTACCCTCAATTGGGCGCCAAGCAAGCCATATTTCTGATTTGCTACCTTTAACACTACACAACATCATGGACAAGCAGCTCATTCTCGAGCTGCAAGCTAACTTATTGCCTTCGGAACATAAGGTAGTGTTTGGGGCAAGGTCCAACCCATGGATCCCCCACCCACAGTCCTCCGCTTTCCAGCTTATGCCAGGATGGAACGCTCACATGTGTTTTCGTCTGTGCAAAGTGCTAGAGCCATGGCATGTGTGAGCGGTCACGGAAAATGAGGGACTGCCAGGGACATTTCGTCATGGCGAAATGTGAATCTAGCTTACAAAAATGGGCCGGAAGCATGGTAACCTGAGCAAGAGTCACTTTGAAAAGGCGAAGTGACGTCTAGCATTCGCCAGGAGAAGTGATGGATGCTAGCTGCCTCTAGTTTCTCAGAACAATATTCGACTTTTCACCATGGTGAAATATTACGGGCAACTAAGGCTCCCAAATAGGTAATGCCAACTAGTATTTTGCCAGCAAGATTTTCGGCAGGTTTCGCCACCTAGGAGACAAGGCGCCAACAACTTCTGCCAGGCAGGCCCTCGAGGCTATGGAGAAGGAACCATGCACAGGGACTAGGCGAGGGCAGCAGTAGATGGTGGAACCTTGGAGAGGCGTTACCTGAGCCTCGCTGCAGTGACCCTAGAAAAGACAGAATATGGTGCGCATATGTTGTGGTTGCTGGGGCACAATCATACTGTAAAAGCCTACGGTCTTGTATAAATAATCCACACAGAGGGGTTGTAAATGAGGATGTTGAAACCCAAGCACTTGATAGTTCAATACAAAGTGCTTCATCCATATCTCTCATCTTCACATTGAATTATCTTTACGTTGCTTGAGTAATGACCTTGCTGTTTGAAGGTTAAGGCCTAGAACTACCGGTGGACATTATCCACACGTTGGAGGTGCACATCTTTAGCCACTTGGATCCCATGGTGCAGTCCAATGGTTGTCAGAAGCGCCCACACAGCGCCCAATGGCAGAATGCTGCCGCCATACACACTTTGTGCCTACGTGTGACCCCAGAATTCTCCCTGCCAAATGGTTGTTGGTTCGTTCCGCATAGGGAATAGAAGAGTGGGGCTTTCAATAGAAAACGACGAGGAGGGGTGCGACTCCCCAACCCCAGGCCCGGCCCGGGGGGGTGCGAGCTGTGCATTGGCACAGGGCCCTCGGAGCCAAGGGGCCTAGTCCCAGGTATGTACACGCTATAGGCTATACGGAGTAGTTGGTATACTCTGGTATGGTCTAATAGGAAATTCATATATATGGCCCATAAATACTGGGAGAGTGTGAGGAATAGACTGTCGACTCCTCTCCGCTGCAGCCGTGGCGAGTCCAGCGTTGTTCTCGTGCATCGCCGTCGCTGATCGGCCATCCGTGTGCACTCGCTCTGTAACTCCATTCCCAGCCAAGCGAGAACAACGCTGTGCCCAATTGCCGCTCTTCCCTCTGTTGATTGTTTAATGTTTGATTTGACTATACTCCTTTGAGATTCTAATTTGGGATCCAGGAATCCGTAATGGTGCAGCAAGGGCAGTGAGTAATTATTATATCTGTTCTTAGATTTTCGAACACTCATTTTTGTTTTAACGTGACTGAGTCTAGTACGACAGTATATACTTACTAATTTCTAAATTCTAATATTTCATCAATGTCCTCATGTTTGTTGCCAAAAAAAACATGCATTTAGAGTGAAAAAACAAAAACAGTGAGACATCTAAAGGCATTTCCGTAAGCTTGCTATCAACAATCTGATCATACTCCAGAAGGTACAGCATGGTAGTTGTTCCTTTCTTACTCAGTGAGTACACCCGATGCTCTTCAATAAATCACAAATTTGTACGCTTAGACCTGTTAAAATAATAGTGTGTGAGACATACATATTAAGAGATACAAAAGATAGGTGCAGAAGCATAGAATCTGCACTGTAAGTTGAAGTAGAAAAACGTAGAAGTGTATAGCACAAACCTGTTTTGAGCTCCACCTCAGAATATGCAATAATCCGCTGAAGCACGTATGGTTGAGAAGGAAGTGCCATGGATCCCTTACTCGACCCTTGAATCAGGATGTCACTGATGAGCGAACAACCTAATGTTGTCTCGTTATCTTTCTCAAAGATAGACCAGACGCCCTTGGTTTGGGAATCATGCTCGAGCAAGCTTGCTTTCATCATCCTATTGAGAAGTAGAACAGCGACCTTGGAGATTGGCCATGTGAACATCTCGGGGGAGTCCTTGGTGGCGTCGAGTGCCTCAGCAATGTCGCAGGCATCGGTGATTACCTTGTTAGTAATTGAGAGATCCGCCGCTACTCCACTGCCAAGGCGGTTCTGGGCCTGGTTCTATAGTGAGGGAGGCGGACATGGAGAACCGTTTCGGGCTGGCGAACTCCAGCTGCGGGAGCTGCTTCCGATGGTAGTAGTTGTAGAGGAGAACCGTCGCGTGGACCTGAAAGTGAAACCATATCTATGGCAGCTTAGTGAGCCAAGTATCCAACAATTTATTGGAAAAATAAAAGTGAATCCTTCCAAAAAGCCCCAAGCCCAACAGAAATAAGCCGCAGCTTGGTCAGAAATTTGAAAAAAAAATAACAAACACACATTTCCATGAGAACACTTGATTAAAGAGCCCAAATTAACAACGAATTACAGTCCACGCTTGAAGAATGTGAGAATGAATAGACATGGAGAACAAATGTTGCACGGACTGGACATGGTGTGCTGCCTGATGTTCGAACTTACCTATCATCCGCTGCACGAATTGATCATTAAGAACGTGAGAATGAATATACACGGCAGATGCTAGCGAACTCACCATCCAAACTCAGACCCACGCAGCGAAACCGTTCACTTCAGCCAGCGCGCAGCTACCTGCTATGTAGCCGCGGTGGCCGGCATGGTTAATGGTTTTACCGAGGTCCAGTGACGAAGGGACCAAAGTTGTCACCGCGCGACGCTGCCACACTGGTCGGAGATAGAGTTGACGGCGGACTCCTCTCCCTCGCCGCGTGCTTCCCTTGGCTTCGAATCTGCTAAGGCTGCTACTGAACCTACCCTTGTAATAAACTGCCGCAGCATGTACGTAGAAATAGAATAGAACTCAGCAATTCCGATCGAATGCCCTAACAAGCACCTAGCACATACGCCCCGGAACAAATCGCACTCGCACTAGCACGTACGAATAATCCGTTCCTCAACCCCGACCCACCCTCCCCGTAATCCATCACTACTGATCGGAATTCCGAACAACCGAGTTAATAAGACACAATCCAAATCCAGCACCGGATTGGAACTAATCACGCACAAAGCTTGCTCACCTGACGCGCCACGGCCTCCTGGGTCTCAGGTGATAGGGCCTGCTCCCGGCCGACCTTGCCGCGCGGCACTGCCGCCTCCACGAGGTGCATCACCAGCAGCTTCACCGCTTCCTCCAGCTGCACCACTTCCTCGCTGTCACAGGCGCCGTCGCCTTCTACGGTTCTACCTCCATCTCCGGATCCGAACCTAAGCAGTGTCCCCAGCCGTCGGCCTTTGCGTCACGGGGGCTAGGGTTTCTCGGGAAAGGCATGGGCGGGCGCCGGGCGCTGATCGAGTGGGACTGGGATGGCCGATGGTAGGAAATGGAAGGAGACGCGGAAAACTAAAGGAAAACGGTGGGTCACTGTCACAACGCGGATTTTATGTAGGCCGTGTTACATACCCACCTTCATCTGATGGCTAAATTTAACACATGACCTAGAGATTGGTGCAAGGGGGGTCCTGCTCGCTCAAGTTATTACACGATGATTAGATGAAACCATCCTTGCGTGGCTCCGACTTGTCTGCCTACATCACGGCTGGGTCTGTCAGAACAGGTTGGTGGGAAGGTGAAGCATGTTAGTTAAGATGTTGCATATCATGATCATGTAATTGGTTAAGTTAGTTAAGCATCAGATTGCATTGGTTAGACTAGAGGGATCACGTGTGGGGGATGTCGTGCTCGGCCCACATAGCAGTCCGGTTAGCATGTCGAGTCACGCGCCAAGGCGTATGTCGTGCACGGTGCGGACACCGCAAGGAAACGGTGTTGCGCACGACTTGCGACTTGGCGTGGGGATCAGCGATCCTATCTTGTATCTATATAAAGGCATGAATAAACACCCGAAAAGCTGCGGGCATTGGGCAGCGCAAAACCTAATTGTCTTTTATCGTTTCCATCTACTAAACTCTCACCGCAGTCACCGTGGTCACCACGACCTCGTCGGCGACGTGTGCGAGTTCCTGATCATCGTGAGGTTACAACAAGTGGTATCAGAGCCGTAGGGTTCACGTTACCGGTGTTCCAGGAGGAGAGGAAGAGTAGTGGAGAACGGTAAGCTGGTTGATCCATTGTTGGCGTAGGAACACATCTGCATCGCCATGGGTACCAGCGGGAAGGACGTCGAGGTGATGGAACGCGCGTGGAATCAGGCCTCGGGGAATTTGCTCTGGCCGATGTTGACGCGCACCAATTACCAGGAGTGGTCTGCACACGTGAAGTGCAATCTTGAAGCCATGTATCTCTGGGATGCAGTGGAGGCGGAGGATCCGTCCAAGGTTGAACGGCGCCGTGACCGCCTTGCTCTGGGCGCCATGATGAAGGGAGTCCCCCCCGAGATGCACTCAATGCTGTTGAACAAGAAATCAGCGAAGGAGGCGTGGGAGGGGATCAAATCCATGAGGCTGGGAGCAGAGAGGGTCAAGGAGGTTAACGCTCAGAAGTTACTGAGCGAGTTTGAGGCGATTGCGTTCAAGATGGGGGAGACGATTGATGACTTTGCGGTGCGTATCTCTCGTCTAGCCACGGATCTTCGTGGGCTAGGAGAGAAGAGCGTGGATGACGCACGCGTTGTGAAGAAGTTCCTCCTGGTCGTGCCACCACGCTACAATCAGGTTGCTGTCACGATCGAGATGTTCTGCAATCTGTAGTCACTATCCCTGGAGGAGCTGGTGGGGCGTCTACGCGCTGCTGAAGATCAATTCGAGCCGACGGTGGATCAAGTCACCGAGAAAGCTGGGAAGCTATTGCTCACGGAGGAGGAGTGGGTGGCCAGAAACAAGAGTCGCATGATGATAGATCTGTCATCATCCTCCGGAGGGAAGCAAGGCGGCGGGGGTCACTTCGTCAAGAAGGACAAGCAGAAAGCACGTGGCGGTGGTGATGCACGTGAAGGTGGTGTAAAGCTTACATCAATGGGCACACCGAGGCGCAAAGGGAAGTGCAAGAAGTGTGGCATCTATGGCTACTGGGCACAGGAGTGCAAGACTCCACCGAAAGAGGAGCAGCAAGAAGCTGTGAATCACGCTGCGGTCGACGGTGAGATTGGAGCACTGATGGTGGCGCAGGTCTGCAGTCTTGTGCGGGCGACGCCATCGTCAGAGAAGGTGTTCTTGAACCAGGAACGGGTGTTTCCAGGGAGCTACCATGATGGCACGTGGGTTCTCAACACCGGTGCCACAAACCATATGACCGGGTGTCGGGCATCGCTGGCGGCTCTGGACGAGTCGGTGAAGGGGGCGGTGCGCTTCGGAGACGGCTCCACGGTGGAGATCTGCGGGATCGGTGCCATAACGATTATCGACAAGAACCACAATCATCGGGTTCTGACCGAGGTATACTTTATTCCCTCTCTTAGATGTAATATCATAAGTTTGGGACAGTTGGAGGAGAATGGTTGTCGGGTGGAGATCGATGATGGTGTGATGCAAGTGTTCGAGCGCCGTCAGGCTCTGAATCAGGAGAGAGCAGTCTTGATCAGGGCAGAAAGGAAGAATAGGCTGTATGTGCTGAAGCTGAATCTTACTCGGCCTGTTTGTCTTCTGAGCAAGATGGATGAAAGTGCGTGGCTATGTCATGCCCGGTATGGGCACCTGAACTTCAGGTCGCTGCATGACCTGGGGGCTAAGAAGATGGTGGAAGGCATACCATTCATTCATCGTGGTGAGAAAGTGTGTGATGGTTGTGCGCTTGGGAAACAGCACCGTGCACCCTTTCCACGAGCATCGGCGTTCCGAGCAACTGAAGGTCTTGAGCGTCCATGGGGACTTGTGTGGGCACATTAAACCCCCCACACCTGGAGGCAAGGCATTTTTCTTGCTCATGGTCGATGACTACAGTCGTTATATGTGGGTGGAGCTGCTAGCAACGAAGGCTGAGGCTTTTCAGTACTTCAAGATGATAAAGGCGGCAGCTGAGGCTGAGTCGGGACGACGTCTGAAAGTTTTCAGAACAGACCGGGGCGGGGAGTTCAACTCGGCTGTATTTGCAGCTTATTGCACTGAGCGTGGCATCAAGCGCAATACTACAGCGCCCTATACTCCGCAGCAGAATGGCGTGGTGGAGCGACGAAATCAGACGATAGTGGAGATGGCTCATTGCTTGCTGAAAAGCATGAAAGTACCTGCCAAATTCTGGGGAGAAGCGGTCAGAGTAGCAGTGCATATTCTGAACAGATCACCAACATGAAGTTTGGATCAGAAGACACCGCATGAGGCCTGGTTTGGGAGGAAGCCGGGAGTGAAGCATCTAAGAACTTTCAGTTGCAAAGCCTATGCTAAGGTGGTGGGACCAGGACTGATGAAACTATCAGACAGATCAGTCCTTGGTGTGTTCCTGGGTTATGAGCAAGAGACCAAGGCCTACCGAGTGTATGATCCAATTCATGACAAGCTGATCGTGTCAAGGGATGTGATCTTCAATGAAAAGGAAGGATGGAATTGGGAGGAGAAGGTGTGCAGGACAGAGGGCTCAACCGAAGTCCTGGATTTCACTGTCTTTTACCCTGAAGAATCTAATGGAAATCCGACAATAGAGCAGTTAGCTGATTCAGACACTGTTCAGCCTCAGTCGCCAGCACCAGCAATTCCATCTCCTGGAGGAGCCATTGGGGGATCACCACACACTCCTCAAGCGTCAGTAGGATCTACCCATAATCAGATCCAGTGGGCTACACCTCCTGCTGGTGGTTCAGTTGATTCAGAAGGAGCTCCACTTCGGTACAGAACCATAGCAAGTTTGCTAGATGATACTGATGAGGTGCAGGGGTTCGAATACAGTGGGATCTGCTTAGTTGCAGTAGAGGAGCCAAGATCCATTGATGAGGCTCTGAAGGAGAGATGTTGGAGAGAAGCTATGCAAGCAGAGATGCAGGCTATTGAATCCAATAGAACATGGGATGTGAGTGAACTTCCCAGGACACATAAAGCTATTGGCTTGAAGTGGGTTTTCAAAGTAAAAAAGAATCCTGATGGCCAGATAGTAAAGCACAAAGCCAGGCTAGTGGCTAAGGGCTATGCTCAAGAGCAAGGAGTTGACTTTGATGAAGTGTTTGCACCTGTAGCTAGAATTGAGACAGTGAGAGTTTTGCTTGCTTTGGCAGCACAAGGTGGTTGGGAGGTACACCATATGGATGTTAAATCAGCATTCTTGAATGGAGATCTCACAGAAACTGTCTTTGTGAAACAACCTCCTGGTTTCATTGTTGGAAAAGGTGACAAAGTACTGAAACTGAAAAAAACTCTCTATGGCTTGAGGCAGGCACCTAGGGCCTAGAATTCCAAACTTGATAAGGAATTAATAGCACTGGCTTTGTGAAAAGTAAGCTGGAGTATGCAGTGTACAGAAGAAGCAGCAACAAATCCTTTTTGCTTGTGGGGGTGTATGTTGATGATCTTGTCATCTCTGGACCAAATGTCAGTGACATCATTCAATTCAAGAGGGAGACGATGAAGAAGTTTAGCATTAGTGACCTGGGGCTTCTAAGCTATTACCTAGGCATTGAGGTGAAGCAAGGAGATGGACAGATCACTCTGAGTTAGAGTTCCTATGCAAAGAAGATACTGGAAACAGTAGGGATGCTAAAGTGCAATCCATGTGCAACTCCCATGGAATCTCGACTCAAGCTCTGCCAGAACAAGGATGGTGATGTTGTGGTTGAGCCAACTGCTTACAGAAGCATAATTGGAAGCCTAAGATATATTGTTAACACATGACCAGATATGGCTTTTGCTGTTGGTGTGGTTAGCAGATACATGGAGGCTCCAAACAAAGATCATTGGGCTGCTGTGAAGCATGTGTTAAGGTATCTAAAGGGTACCATGGACTTTGGCTGTGTGTATAAGAAGGGCACTGATCTGAAACCTTTTCTGATTGGGTTCAGCGATAGTGACTTTGCTGGTGACACTGAAGACAGGAAGAGCACGACAGGGGTGGTGTATTTTCTTGGTGAAAATCTTGTCACTTGGGCATCACAAAAGCAGAAAGTTGTGGCTTTGTCATCATGTGAGGCAGAGTATGTTGCAGCAGCAGCAGCAGCCTGTCAAGGGTTATGGCTCAGTCAGCTAATTGGAAGTCTGATGGGAACTAAGGAGGCGCCAGTGAAGCTCCTGATGGACAATATGTCTGCCATTGCTCTCAGTAAGAATCCTGTGCATCACGATCGAAGCAAGCATATTGATACTAAGTATCACTTCATCCGTGAGTGCATTGAGGCAGGAAAGGTGGAGGTTGATCATGTTGGGACTGCAAATCAGTTGGCCAACATCTTCACCAAGGCACTAGGGAGGGTAAGGTTTGTGGAACTCAGAGAAGCATTGGGCGTCGTCAAGGTGCAACAATCTTAGGGGGTGATTTGTTAGTTAAGATGTTGCATATCATGATCTTGTAATTGGTTAAGTTAGTTAAGCATCAGATTGCATTGGTTAGACTAGAGGGATCGCGTGTTGGGGATGTCGTGCTCGGCCCACATAGCAGTCCGGTTAGCATGTTGAGTCACGCGCCAAGGCGTATGTTGCGCACGGTGCGGACACCGCAAGGAAACGGTGTTGCGCACGACTTGCGACTTGGCGTGGGGATCAGCGATCCTATCTTGTATCTATATAAAGGCATGAATAAACACCCGAAAAGCTGCGGGCATTGGGCAGCGCAAAACCTAATTGTCTTTTATCGTTTCCGTCTACTAAACTCTCGCCGCAGTCACCGTGGTCACCACGACCTCGTCGGCGACGTGTGCGAGTTCCTGATCATCGTGAGGTTACAACAAAGCATTTAATACTGAGCTCAGATAATGAAAGTGGGTTCAGCACGCTACCCATCGAGGCCTTAGAAGAACCAATATTTTCTATTTCGCCTTAATTCCTTCTTCCTTTTCGCCTTGAGTTCATAACAGTACAGGAAGTAAACAAGGTTAGTGGACCTATCTCTGCTCCTTCTGCTCTTTATGAGCAGCAGTATAGGAGCTAAACCTGACTAGAAGCAATCTGGGGCTGATTGATTGCCCCAACGGGATGGTGCAAAGGCCCATCCCGCTCGATGTGATGCACTCTGCTCGTGTTTGGTTCCTCTGTTTGCACAAAATCGATGCAGGAGACCATTAATTGGAGGATGTCTTTGTGCAGGAAAATGGAATGCCCAAATCGAGCTCCCCATGTGAGCCGGGGTGGTTTGATGCCCGGCCCACATGGGAGACGGCGTCACCCCTCTCCCTTCTTCCCCGCGGCCGCCCCTGATGGTGGTCAGGATGACGGAATCGACGCCCGCGGCGCCCGGCAAGTAGGTCGCCGCGCTGATGCAGATGGCACACATGCCGCGGCTGGTGGCGCCGCCGCCTCTGTGGGTTGTGGAGGAGGCCGCCCCGGACGTTCCCGCCACGGCGCAGCGCGGCTTCTCTACAGGGACAACTTCACCGCCGCCTACGCCGCCAGATATGGACGGGCTCCGCGAGGTTGCCGGAGGGAAAGGGACTCCGACTTCTTTGCCAGCCGCGCTGTGTTCGGAGGCGCAGAGTCACCAGTCGGTTCCGCGCCCTTCGCTGTAGCTGGTGTCGAGCAGGAGGCGGCCATGGCGCGCCGCGTGGTGAGCAGGAGAGGCGAGCGGCGCTGGGAAGAGCGGAAGGTGAGGGAAGAGCACCGCATGGATTAAAATCGAAGGGCACCACACGGATGAAGCCGAAGGTGACCACAATGCAGCGCAGGGAGCTGGACGGCGGAAGCGGCAGCGGTGGTGGAGGGCCAGGTGGCGGAAGAGGAGGATGAGTGAGATGAGGAAGGAGATGGACGGCAGCGGAGGGCCAGACGATGTAAGCGGCATACCGGCAACCAAACAAACTCATTCTTGTCCTGCACCTACACCTCTTTGGCGACCAAACACAGGTTGATGTATGGTTTAGGCGTGGCTCAAACCACCCTGAACTACTACTCCATCCCGGCTCACCCATGGAGGAGCAACCAATCACACCCTTTGTGAATGGTTATGTCCTATTTTCTCTACTAATGGTACATTTGTCTAAGAGCACACAGACCTTTTGGTGACCAACATACTGATTGGTTCAGCAATAAGCCTAGGTTACTACATTGGTGCCGATTGACAGTTGATTTGTTTTATCACATAAAAAAAGGTTCCCGCTGACAATGTAAAAATAGAAAACATTTTTACCCCCTGAGTAGTGGTCCTCTAAATTTTGGAGGTCCTCAAATTTCAGTTGTACTACATGTTTGCAATGGTTTTCATTCAGTTACTAGGATGCTATTCCATCTGCCTCACAGTTCCAGGTTCTCGATGTTTTACCCCCTATCATGACCACAATCAGTCCGATGTTATGCTGACATACGAACGTCTCCAATGGCAGACCATCTATAACAAATTTTGCTAATCATTTTTGCTCCAAGAATAATCATTTGATATGCAATTCCAATATCCTGCCCCGTGTAAAGCACGAGGTCATCTGCTAGTATATATGGCGATTTCACATTGTTGGCGATATCTAACTTCAACTTCGACACGACATCAAGCAGGTGATGAATAACATATTCGCCCAATCATATGAAGATATTTGACACGGGTGCACAATTGCAAGCATGTAGTCCTCACACACTCGATCATGCTTAGCGGACGGGGCGAGCAGGGTTGACATGACTACCACAACAAATGCTGCTTTGATCGAACTCATCCTGCTGGAGTGGGCTCATAGGACCGATATGAGCGATAAACCATGGCATGCGCTGCTTTGATACTCCATAGTTGTGCAGTGTTTAAACCACCGACCTGTCTGACCAACTCAGACTCAGAATGGCTCACGCTGCAAGAATTGCAAAGAATACTCTTCCCAGCAGAAGGGATGCCAAAGACAGTAGCTACATCATGCTTATCTAAGCGAATTCAGGCACGATCTGAGAAGATCAGAGTCTGCGAAAATTCATCTACTCTACTCATAAGGGATGTAGAGAAAGGGAGATTGATCTGCTTCAACAAAGGCATGTGCAGCAGCCCATCGAACCCAATTGAATGAACCAAATCCACCAGTTATGGGGAAAATCTTGAAACCAGCTCATGGACCACCCGAATAGAACAACGAGATGACACTGAACTAGAATCAGCTGAGCCGCAGTTGACGTGTGCATTGCCTGACCGAAATTCATTGTGACGGAGAGGATTGCTTGTAACTTCATGCCCAAAGGAGTATCGATAAAAACTTGAGAAACAAGCGAAAATCAAACAACAACATGGCAGGTTGAGCGACTAGCTGCAGGCAATGGATAGACAGGATCGAAGAATTAGATCAATTGACAACAAAACAATGCAATGCTATTCAAACCTCTGATGGGGGTTGCAGACACCGGCCACATCCCAAGACCGAATCAATTACTTCACGAATCATCTCGTGTGCCTAGAAGATTAGAACAAGAGAGAAACGAAAAGTAAATTGAGTGACGCGAGATCTGTGGGTTGAAAGGTTACAGGAAACAAAGAACTAACCTTAGCCTTCGATGTCAGATCCGCTTCGGAAAGAATTGTTGGATGCATAGAACTACGGTTTGAGGGAGGCATACTCAAATGATGGCGGCTCTCCCAAACTACTAGCATGCTGACTGGCACGGCAATAATGGTTAATAGCAGAAAGTTTTTTTTTGACAAAGATAGCAGAAAGGTTTGAAGCAGGAAAAAAAAAAGACTCAAACCAAAGCTCATCTGCAAAAGACAAAACGGCTATAAGATGCGAATCACAGGCAGTGTGAATGAACAAATTATTACAGAGAAGAAATAAACAAATCCTAGAGTGGCCCCAGCTGCAGTATGTCACATAACGACAAGAGATGACAATGCCAATTTCCCAACCACCGCATTGATATTCAGGAATACTTGCATCCATGTCAACGTCCGATGTGTTAAGCATGGTCTGTAATTAAGAAACTCTACCCATAGGAGCAATTTGCGTCCGAATCTCATCGCAAGATCCTACGACACGCGTAAGGGTGGGTACGTGGTGCGGCTACCAACTCTACTGTTTGCACTCGCTGCCGAGGCCAAGGCCATCGCCGCAGGAGACAAAACTAGTGATGGCACGCGTGCGCTCTGGCGGACGTGCATGCAGGGGTCCAATCGGAGATCTAGACCTCGTTGTCGGCGCCTACGGCCTACTGGGAAGCTCGACGGTTCAGGCCACCATTACTGATGGCGCGGAGCGCATGGAGCACCGCAAGCCTGAGAATTTAAAATCCCCGAAAGCTTTTATATATGCAACTCTAAATTTAGGGGAATTTAGAGGTGAGAATTTAGAGGCACTTAACTCGATTCCAAAAGAAGAGCTGCAATTAATTTCCTTACAATACTGGTCAAAACTCAAAGGTGAGGGCGTCGCAGCTCAGCCCGTCCGTCATACTTGAGTAATCTGACTAACTGAGCCCGTCCAATGATGATCTAGGCATGACAAAAGGAACCTAGTGTTGTCTTAGGATCGACAATCACACACAGATTTACACGGTGGCTATGCTTAACAATCAAGAACGTGCATGAACTCAGATGAACATAACCGGCAACTGAACCCTAACCCCAGGGAGACAGTGCCCCTTTTCACTATTGATAGATCCGAGTACAATAGAGGTTACAACACATATGAGGCGCGCATCCGCTCCTCTTACATCTAGCTATATATACCTATAGATAAAGTTCACAATTACACCCTTGCAAACTTTTAAAACCCGATACAAACTCACACTAAACACACTGTTTCTGCTGAAACTGAATCGTAGACGCGATCACCACCGCCTTGGTACCAACCGTTCCCGCTCCAGGCTAATTCAGAATCCTGCCCTTCCAGCTCCACGGTTACCACCTCGACTCTCACATCAGCAGACGACAGCAGGCTTACACCAACAATCTCCCCCTTGAGACTGCTGTCCCTCAAGCTCTCTAACACCCAACAGGTGTCTCATCACTCGAAGCTTGACAGAAGGCATTGGCTTTGTCAGTGCATCTGCTTTCTGTTCTAGAGTATGCACCTTCTTTACTACAATCTACCCCCTCTCCACACACTCACTGATGAAATGAAACTTTACATCGATATGTTTGCTTCGATCATGGAACACAGGGTTCTTCATCAGTGCTATGGCAGAGCTGTTGTCCACATATAGGCTCATTGCTTTTGGTTCAGTAGCTGTGATCTCCCCCAACATATTCCTGAGCCACAAGGCTTGCTTGGTTGTGGCTGTTGTTGCCATGAACTCAGCCTCACAGGATGACAAGGCTATAGTTTTCTCCTTGTGGGAATTCCAAGTGATCAATGCATCATTCAGATAAAATGCCATGCCACCTATACTCCTCCCCACAACATCACCTCCATTGTCACTATCAGTGTATCCCACCAACACCTCTGGCTTCAACTCCTGTGTGTACACAAAACCAAAATTCAGAGTGCCCTTCAGATATCTCATTATCTACTCAACTGCATTCAGATGCTTCCTAGTAGGCTTCTCCATGAACAGGCCTGTCACTCCAACAGAGAAAGATAAATCTGGCCTAGTATGCAGTAGATACCTCAAACAACCAATGATTCTCCTGTAATGTGTTGCATCTACCCTCTCTCCCTGTTTATCTGCATCTAGCTTTGCACCAGGATCCATAGGAAACATAGCTACATTGCATTCGGACATCCCAAACTGTTCAAGTATTTTCTTGGCATAACCGATCGGCTTGATAGTCATAAAGTCTTGCATCTAATCAACCTCGATTCCCGATAGAATGACAATTTTCCTAAGTCACTCATCTCAAATCGAGGTCATTTGCCTTTGAAGACTTCTCTCTTGGCTCACCACCGGTGACTATCGAGTCATCAACATAAACACCAGGAATCAAAGCTCGACGTACCTTCACCTCTGGTATACACAGCTGGTTCAGCAACACACTTCTTGAACCCAGGTTTTTCAGACTGCCATCCAACTTGACATTCTAGGCTCTTGGAGCTTGTTTAAGCCCATACAAAGCCTTACTCAGTTTGAGCACCATTTTCTCTTGCCCCTCCTTCACAAAAACGTTTAGGTTGTGACACATACACATCCTTAGTGAGTTCACCATTCAAAAATTCAGTTTTCACATCCAAGTGATGCACTTCCCATCCTCTATTAGCTGCTAATGCTAGAATCAGTCTTACTACTAGTGCAAATACTTCCTCAAAATCTATTCCTTGCTTCTGAACATACCCTTTAGCAACCGACCTAGCTTTGTGCTTCACTACTTGCCCTTCTGCATTTTTCTTAAACTTGAATACCCACTTCAACCCTATAGGCCTGTGACGAACTGGTAATTTCACCAACTCCCAATTCTTGTTCTTGTTGACGGAATGGATTTCTTTTTCCATGGCTGTTATCCATTCACCATCACCAACTGCTTCTTGGTAACAAGATGGTTCTTCCATGACTACTAGCAATGCATCTACTTCACTATCATATGTCAATTCATGTCCACAGTATCCCGGACATCCATCTCTGTTGATACATGCCCTGCACCTGCATTTCCTGAAGCTGCTGCATCTGTTGTCTGACCTTGAATAGTGCTGCCCTGTGAGCTTTCTGTTGATTCAACTAAATCCGCCACTGCTTGATTGTAGCCATTGTCATTAGGTGCTTCCATTGCATTCTCACTCTAGCTCCCCCTACATGACCTGATTGTTGACCATTCTGATTACCACCATCAAAATAACAATCATCCCATGGCTGATACATATTTGCTCCACGTTCATCAACTAAGAAGTCTGAATTTTCACCAAATTCAGAGTTCCAATCCCAAGCTATTGCTTCTTCAAAGATGACATCCCCTGCTGACTACTATTCTCTTGGTCTCTGGATTGTACAATCTGTGAGCCTTACTGCCATCCTCCTCACCAAAGTAGACCATAGGAATGCTTCTATCATCAAGCTTCTTCAAATGAGGCTCTACTGGCCTAACATTTGCCCTACATCCAAAAACCTTAAAACATTTGCCCACCCTTCAAATGGAGTTCTGTACCCCATCACCTTTGTTGGTAACCTATTCAACAAGTGTACTGAGTGTTTCACTACTTCTCCCCAAAAACATCCTTGCACACTCATGCTTTTTAGCAAAGCTCTTGCCATCTCCATGACAGTTCTATTCCTTCTCTCAACAATACCATTTTGTTGTGGTGAGAAGGGTGTTGTGACCTACATTTTAATGCCAGCCTGTTCAAATACATCCCTAAACACTCTTGCTAGAAATTCCCCACCTCTATCAGATCTCACCACTTTTATCTTATGCCCCAAACTATTTTCTGCCTCTACCTTGAATTTCACAAAAGCAGAACAAGCTTGATCTTTTGATTTTAGAATAGAAACTGACATCCATCTAGTGCTATCATCTACCAAAAGCATAAAATACTTGTTGCCCCCACAATTTCAGGTGTGATAGGACCACACGAATCAACATGAACTAATTCCAAAGGTTCATCTACCTCCGACTAGAAGATTTTGGAAACGATGTTCTAGTTTGTTTAGCTGCTAAACATGATTGACAGACCTGATCTGGATGCTCAATCAGAGGTATCCCCCTGCCATCTCCTTTTCAACCAACATTTTCAAAGAATGAAAAACTGACATGACCTAATCTGCCATGCCATAGCCATGACTGATCACTAGCATTTGCAAGAAGACACACTGGCTCAATACCATTCAAGTTGATCTTACACATTCTATTAACTGTTCTCAGAACTCTCATGATAATTCTACTTGTTCTCTTATCTATCACAACTATAATGTCATCATTGTTGACGGTGAATATACCCTAAAAATTCACACTCAAAACACCGTCACCATGCCTCAGTTTCAAGGAAGAATAAGCATCATGAGCATATTTTATCAATAACTAGTTCCACTTGTACTCTTAGCTTCTGATTTTAGGGAACACAAAACAAAGCTCAGGTGGGCCCACTATAGGGCCGGTGACCCCACAAATGGCCCACACCGGCATGAGCTTCGAAGCATGATCCGTGGCAAGGTCCCTGGAGTCTATTTCAACCATCAGATCAACTTATGTTTTCATTCAACGGTTGAAGCTCATTGCACATGGATCCATGGGCCCACAAGGAAGCAAACAACGTGACAATCACTTCACCAAAGTTGGAGCCACTTCCTGTGACAGGTGGGGACACCTTCTAGAAGAAGGTGGCAGGGCCCACCTGCCATAGGGGGGTCGGCCGACCCCCCTTGGTGAGCTGTTAAGTCGGTTGGCCTCCCACCGACTTATGCATGACTCATATGTGTTAGCTTCATCAACACCCTCCATTGGAGGTAGTTCTAAGGTCGGTTTATCCAAGGGCCACGGAGGAGGAGCATGCGGATCGCTGATGTGGCGGTGGAGTAGCCCCTACTCCACCTTCCCCTATAAATAGAGGATGCCTCCACCCTTGAGAACCATCTCTCCAAGCATTGGAAGATCAAGGAGTAAGAGTAGTAGTAGTTAGTCTAGAGTGGGAGTTAGAGTCGAGTCGAGCAAAGCTCAGGGTCTCCGGAGTTGTCTTCTGGAGAGTCTGGTATGGCTCTTTTATCTTTCTCTTTTAGTAAGACTTCCCTTTTATCAATATATCAGTCTTTCTTTACTTTGCTTAGTATTTACTTCAGTATTTACTTAGTGCAAGTCTATAGCCCCTATAGTCTTGTAGTGTACTTACCTTAGTAGAATAGTTGTCTTAGTTGGGTTGGTTTCCTGTACCAACTCCTTGTGTGTATATCATCATCCAATCTTGCATAGGAGCTTTAGCTATCTACGCGTTAGCTAGAGTTGTAAGAGTAAGTGTAGGCGTGGTGCTCATACTTAGTCTTATCTTTGATTGCCGCTGGTTCTGACGGACAGTAGGAGCGCATTGGTGGGGAGTGACAACCCTGCTCGGCATTAGGATTCTCCTCACGTACGAACTAGCTATTAAAGTGTAGGGCGCCCATTAGAGTATAGCCGCTTTAACAGGGTTTTGTCTCCTGTTTTCTCACCTATCCCCCTCACACAAGTTATAGGAGTCATTCTAGTTAAGTCAGTTATCTATTAGGATTGAGTCCATAGGAGTAAAGTTAGATACATAGGAGTCCTTTACTCACTCGTTGTCCTCCCACCTAGCTAACACTCTACCAGTTATTTTAGATTAGGTTCTTGCTACCTTTATTACCTACACTTCCTATCAATACTTACCCTCCTTCTCCACTAGTTGATACTAGATTGTAGTAGACATAAGGATCTCTGTTCTCTTTATTAAACATTCCTAGCCTTGCTTTCCCTTGGGATAAAACAAATAACGATACCTTGGAATACTCATCCTCGGTGAAGTGCTACATCGGTATATTCTGTGTGCTTGTGGAATAATCCAATAGATGTTAAGAAATACCAACAAGCATTTCTGGCGTCATTGCCAGAGACTAATAATCTCTGGTAGTGACGTTAGATTTGTCAACAAGCATTTCTGGCGCCGTTGCCGGGAAAGCGTCAAACTAGAGGTTCAGGGAAGCAAAAGATATGTTTCTTGACATGCCCAGGTTTGGGGTTGCTCCTACCATTCCTGTGTACAACAGTTTGATGGATGGAGCTTTCAGTTCTGGAAATGCACAAGTAGCATTGTCACTTTATCAGGAGATGACTCGCTTAGGTTTGTGCCCAGATGAGTTCACCTCTGCTGCATTGTTGTGAGAGGCCTTTGTGACGGAGGGCAAATGCAGGTAGCGGCCAGGTTTCTTGAAGGAGTGAGGGAAGATGGTGCTAATCTGAATGCAGCTGCTTACAATGCACTGATTGATGAGTACTGCAGGAATGGGAATTTGGAGGAAGCGTTAGCAACATGCACTAGAATGACTGAGGTTGGAGTTGAGCCCAATGCGGTCAGGTTTGTGATGGAGCACTCAGGGATAAAGTACAGTTATATTCATTCTTTCTTCTCAAACTTTACAACTGAAGAAGACCCTTTAATCCCAAACAGTGTGATATATATGACCTTGCTGCGACCATCAGTGATGAACTGATGATCATGTATTCTTTACAACTTTACAACTGTTCACCTGATGCGACCATCAGTGATGAACTGATGATCATGTATTCTTTTAAATATTGATGATGATTTAATTTCCCAAATTTTTTTACTTATTATGTGATTATGTCACAAAAATGTGCATGCCATTTACCATGCATATCATATTGAAAGTGTCAGAAGGTATTTCTTTCATTAGCACTATGTTCAACACTGGTGGTATGAGGACGTGTCGTTCCTCAGCCTGCCCATGTTCAAGCGCCTCATCCAGGCGATGGAGGCCAAGGGCATGCGCGCCGAGAGCATCGCGGGGGCCATCATGTTCTACGCCGGCCGCTTCCTCCCGGGGCTCAAGCGCGAAACCAGCTTCAGCAACGCGCTGGCCAACTACGGCGCCGACGGCGGCGGCGGCATGAGCAGCCGCAACGTCACCCCACGCGCCGCCAGCGTGTCCGCGCCGTCGGAGGGCGACCAGAGGTACTTCCTGGAGGAGATCGTGGCGCTGCTGCCGACCAAGAAGGGCGTGACCTCCACCAAGTTCCTCCTGGGGATGCTGCGCAAGGCGATGCTCCTCCACGCCAGCCCGCTGTGCCGGGAGAACCTGGAGCGCCGGATCGGCGCACAGCTGGAGGACGCGTCGCTGGACAACCTGCTCGTGCCCAACCTCAGCTACCACGTCGAGACGCTCTATGACATCGACTGCGTGCAGCGGATCCTGGATTACTTCATGTCGTCCACGGACGGGATCGGGACCGGGTACACGTCGCCGGCGCTGGCGGAGGAGGGCGGCAGCAGCCTCGGGTAGCCGAGCGCCGCCGGGGCCGTGGCCTCGCGCCGCCTGGGACGGTCGATGCGGCATTTTCTTTTTTTAGATAGCGTGAACACATCTATCAAATTACCCAACTACAACACTACAATTATTCATTTGACAATTATCAAATTACCATACTAACCTTGATTAGAAAAAAGAATAACAGAAATGGAATTACTACCCCTTTGTTTTGAGTCATAAAAATCTGAGTTTTAGAGGAAATGGAAAGAAATTTGACACACATGGGAGGAAATTTGACTCATATGGCCCACCGGTCATACACATCAGAATTTCCTCCCGTTTCCTCTAGAATTTCCCCTCATTTCCTCCACCCTTTGTAGCCGTCGGATCGGTCGACGTGAGCCGTTGAATATTTCCTCAAGCATTTTAAAAAATCTCTTATTTCAGCTTACATTTCTAACATAGCTGAGAAAATGAGCGGGGCAATTAGATGTGCTGCTCAGTATACATGTTTATTTCGGCCTTCTCTTATACCTTGGATGGATAGGCCAAGTTTTATTTGTTTGGCAACAAAGAAGTAGCAGTATTTCTGGAAGAACATGAATGTAGTTCCTTAGACCTAACTATTTTTGATCAGGAGTGCCATAGTTGATCTGCCTCCTGGCGCCAGATTTGTTTTATTTGATTGTATGACCCTTTATGGCCTTTATACACATCTGGCATGATGATCTTGCATTACACATTCTGTGTTTGTTTAAAAGTACACTTTTACGAAATTGAGCTAGAAACTTCAATGAACATGCGTAATATAGCTATGATTCTATCACATCAGAATGAATGGGAAACTGGAGTCGTATGTAATATAGCTATCATGATCTTGATTTTGGCTTTCCTATCAGAACAATGAATTGTCTTAATTGCTTAAAATAGAACACAAACAACTAAGGGGTAAGCATTGGACAGTTTTTTGAGGCAAACAGAATTGTGATACCATGTGTCATTACATTCATTTGTAAAATGTACCTTGAAAGTTGTATTTCGTTTAGATTACTCATTCTATTACCTTTTTCAGGAAGTTTTGGATGCTCCTAGCACTTGCCAACAAGAAGCTGATCAAAGTGCTAATGGATGTCAACCAATCTGTATGGTTGTGGATTTTGAGCTTTTGCAACGTTTTTAGGATTAGACTTGCTTCTGAACATTAGCTGTATGCATATACCTTTGAATTAGGACTAGTCCCATGTCAAGTGACATTACCTATATAATGTACTTGTTTGATTCATGAATCATTGTATAGCTAATGTAATCACTTTTGTATGACAAATGATTATGGATATAATATAATTGTGAGCTATGGTCAGCTTGTGTCATGAGTGTATTGTCCAAATAGGGAATGTTGAATATATGGCTAATATTAATGTATAAACAATAATATTATGATGCTATTTCCTTCTATAGATAGTGTCTGGCAGCTGGTCACTATATCTATACCTATACTTAATAATAAAGAGGCACTTCCGGTGTGTATTTTCATCCATCTCATCTCTATTCAGATAAGAGGCAAAATTTCCGCTGAAATTTATTTTGGATTTTTTGGTTTGGTCTATTTATTGAGCCTGATTGCTACCGCGTTCACTTAGGAATCTGAATCCATAAGCCCAACACCCACTGTAAAACCAAATCGAATAAAAAATAGTGTCAAACCATTAGTCAGTATAACTTTGTAATTGGCGTCCAACGGTCGGACACTATAAGTTGGGTCGGACGCTAAAACTTATAGCGACGCCATTTATAGCGACCAGCAAAGTCGGACGCTATGAGTTTTTAGCGACCGTCCGTAGGTTGATATATCGACTAATAGTGACTGTCCGTAGGTCGCTATATCGACTTATAGCGACTGTCTGTAGGGCGCTCTAGATAGGCTGTGGTATACTCGGTTCAAGATTTTGCACAAAGTAACCTACAAAATCTGATCCGAAATCCATCAAGTTGGCAAGTCCAAAGCAGCTAAGTTAAGTTCAAGTACTCCCTCCATCCCAAAAAGAATGACATTCTCGCTTCCCGAGAAATTACTGCCGGCAATTTTAAATTAAAATATATTAATATTTATGTTAAGTAATTAATATCATCGGAAAGATCTTTACATCTAGTTTTTTAACAAAATTATTTAGAGATACGAATATCGCACACATTTTCTACAAATCGAGTCAAACTTGTGGCACGAAAACCCAAAACGTCATTCTTTTTGGGACAGAGGGAGTAGATTTTAAGCAACTAAAGTACATATCCGCTATAGTCCAAAATAGCTAAGTGTGTAATATTGAACTTACCCATTTTGGAGTAACAATCGGCTTGCAAGTGGAAGCTCCTGCGTAAACATGGAGTCTGTTTGTACAGGATAACATTAGAAATCCCTTGGTTCCGCAAATGAACCCAAATCAAGTACCCACAAATTATTGAGCCTACAGTATCATAACAACCTGCTTACTAAATAAGAGTATCACAACAATTTCATCGTTTAATTCTAGAGCACCATAGCGCATCACAGCACGCGCTCACCACTGCCATTGGAGTACAGGTGGAAGAATCCGGAAGCACCCATGGAGCGGTGACTGGCAACTTCTGTATGATAACCGAACATCAGTAATTTTAAACCGAGGCAACTCTGCAGGACCAGCCACTGATATTAATTTTGTTTCTCAATTTACAAAGAAGAAAATTAATCCTGACCCATCAGGCTGTGTCGTACCTGCAGCGGTAGGAGCGCGTTGCACAGTGCACCATAGCACCATTTTGAAAAAACAATATCCATGTTTCACTAGTGACATTCCTAAGATAAATATTACTATAGGATAGCTTACCATTTTTGTAATCACAGCGGGACAGCTGGATAGTTTGCCTTTGTTCCTTACTTTTTTCATTATACGACTTTTTTATAATTCATCTACCCTTGGATTTCTCATCTTCTTCAGAAACTCAGTGCGGTCTTTCTGCATTAGACAGAATCACAAGGTTGAATGCGATCAAAGTTTAGAGGCACCTACAAACATAAGATGGCATCTCCAAATTTGGTGTCCAATTTGATTAGTCGGTGAGTAAGACAACCATAAAACTCAAGATGCACAGCCATGTAATTTCCTAGTATGAGAGACTTCATCCAAGTTACACAAAAGCAAACAAACCCAGGAGCAAGATCAGCAGGAGTGCTTTTTCAGTCGGAAGAAACAAAGAGCGGCATTGCCTACCATTTGGCAGAAGTAAGAATTGAACGGCAGGAAGCCAACAATAAAATTTTAAATATGGAACACTCTAAAATGAACCGGGAAGCCAAAAAGTGTTTTCAGTTGTACCAGAAAAAAGGAGAAAATGCTTGTAGTTCCTTCATCCAAGACAATTCACTACCCAAATGCAATAGTGGTCTATTTGAAGCGCACTATCTGTAAACTGCATAGTCAAAAGAAAATGTTGAAACAAGAACCAGAAGAAAGATTAGATGAAATCTAACTTATTCATCCTAAATTTTACGGACACTATCTCTTGACCAAGGAGCTTGAGTAGCTTGTTTTACCTCTATGTTCTTGTTCTTCATAGTCCCAATTCTTGCTCATCTTAAGCTGGTTTCACACAAAATTCTTTGATTTCAGGGTCTTGTAAGCTTGTTCTGTGGCACGTAGGCCTATTTTCATTCTGTCTCAATTCTGCTACAAGTTGTATGTTGGTGGGTACTGTAGTATCCAATTGAAACAATGTGATCTGTCTTAGGCACGTATGTGTATATACCATTTGTATATATTTGAAATGAACGATTTATTGTTAGCTCTATTTAAGTTTGTTGCCAACTACTTATTTTCTTTTGTGTTCTTTTATTCAGTTGGAAGTTGTAGCAACCAAGGAGGGCAGTATGGGATATGGGAGCTACATGTTCTTGCAAGGTGCACATTAATATACTTCGTGCTGAGGGACATAGGAGCTAATGTACTGCTAGAACTACAAACTCTGTCTTGTTAGAAACTATATGAACTTATTTGTATATGTAAAGCAAAAACTTGTGTGATGTATTTGAATCTTTCCACTATGTAATGTATCATAAGATGTGGGTTGTATGTGAATGATGGTGTGACTTTTATATCAATGCTATGTGACCTTTGCGGAGACACATCACTGAATGAATATATAATGCATGATAGCTTCTTAACCATGGTTAACTACCTAGACATGACCACTTCTTATCATCATAATAGCGAGCATTAGCTAATATATGTAGTGAGAATTGATCTTTTGATGCTACGCAGCCTAGAAAAGATCTGTTAATGGTGGATTGCCAAAGTTATGATCGCTCAAAGGTATGGATTCAATTTTTCCCTAATATTGAACTTTATTTCTATTTTAGTGAATACCAAAAATCTTTTCATATCTACTCCCTCTGTCCCAAAATAGATGTCATTCTTCATCGCTGAGAAGTCAGCTTTTTTTACTTTGGTCAATTATATATATAAATATATATTAACATTTATAATACATAGTTAGTATAATTATATATATCATGGAATGTACTTTCATAATAAACTTATTTTAAGATATAAATGTTACAAGTATTTTGTACAAATAAAGTCAAAGTTGAGAAAGTTTCATGTGCACGCATGGAGTAAGAACTTTCTTTGTGGGATAGAGGGAGTATGAGTCATCAAATTATTTGCCTGAGTAATGCCTGACCCTTTACAATTTATCTTCACCGTCGGAAAACTTAATTTGCATTTTTTTCATTTTCTAGGATGCACAGCCATTCCATGAATAACTTTCAGGGCCTGGTCATCTGAAGGGACACGAACAGCTCCAAAATCCTAGCAATAATGACGCCCTCGCAGCAAAGTCTCATAAAAAAGTACTCTCTCACTGTATGTCCGTTTGGCACACCTCCACCAACTCAAAATCCACCAACTCCAAGATCCAACAACCGTAGTGTGGAGATACTCTACCAAAAGCATGGATCAGCACGGGATCCATCAATTTGGTGAGGTGCCCCATGTTTGGTGGAGTAGGCAAATATTACCCATCATGCCACTAACTATATTGAAAGAACTTCGTTCTATGCTTTCTCGTCCACTTCCTTGTCGTGCACACCTACCCGCCCATCCCAACCTCCACACCACACCTCATCGGTACCTGCACTGCCCCTTGCCGGTCACACGTTGCACCCCTGCTGGCAGCCGTGCTCATGCCTGGTCAACCACTGTGCTTGCACATGGCTAGGGCCGTCTCCATCCCTAGCTGTCCATGGACACGCCCGTGGTCGTTCTTAGCCACGGCCATGAGCCCTGACAATCATGCGCGTGAGCTCGTTGTGTCAAGAGGAAGAAGCCCCATGTTTTTTCATTATTCCTTTATGAACCCTGACACATGGGCGCAACGTCTTCGCTGGAATGTTCTGAGCATGAGTAAGGAATATTGTACGCCAGTTCTTAAAAATGGCTCCAACACTTGTCCTAATTTTTTTGCGATAATAGATCTAATTGGTACAGTACCCCCAAGCAACACCTATTTCACATCCTGGCTAACCAAACAGCAGTTGGTAGAAGCTGGAATTAGTGATAAGCACATAATAGTTACAGGCACAGAAGGAATGACCTGCATGGATCCGCTCATTCCTAGGGTGGAATAAATTAGCTCCAGGGTTAGTACCGTACCAAGCTACAAATCGTGGCTCCACCAGCTCTTTTTCTTAGTCTCTTTTCTATCTCGAAATCTAAAACGGTTCCATACTATAGTGATGTTAGTACAGTAATTTCAAGGAAGAGCTAGAGCCCCTGGGTGCCATGCCAAACACAACCTAAATACACAACTTCTGCTTTGAATTTCATGCCTTCGCAATTAGTCATCTTTATTATCGTTTCTTTAGGTGAACAATGTATATGTAGCTAGAGGTTAACACATCGCTACCATGGTGCTTGAAGACATTACCCTTGGAGGAGGTTGACATCATGTTGGGGGACAACCGGGACCTTGGCACCCTGTCCCGCTGAATGAACCCGAGACCGATTCGGTTGGCGGGCCGAATCCGTCCTGGCTGAATTGCGCGGCTGGTGCTGCCCAACTAGGAAGGTTATCGTCCTACCGAATTGGTAAGAGACCGGTTCGGTTGTTGTTATGTTGATTCGGTTGTCTGACTGAAACCGTCCTAGCTAGTTTGCGCGGCTGAATCAACAAGGTGTCGATTCGGTCGGCCAACCGAATCGGACACCGAGCTGATTCGGTTGCCAGCAAGGATCGGCGGCAGACTGACGGTCTAGCCCGTCTGAGGGTAGGGTCACCGAAACACCTGTGCTGGGGGATTCGGTTCCCCAGCCGAATCTGCCTTGGGCGGCCGGCTGATGTTTTATTTGTGCAGGGACGCCGCGCCGCTACTCATATGATGACTACTCGCTGAAGTGTGGGCCCGGTGCTATCGGCCATTCGGCCAACATCCTGGAGATGCGCAAAGAAGACAGTTACGCCCTGAAATCAAGTAGTAGGAGAATCTAGGAGAAGCGGCCTAAGGGCATTGTGGTCTTGTAAAAGCCTACGGGCGCCTATAAATACCACCCTGATGGGACTGTACAGAAGGGCGGAATATAATGGAAGTTATTCAGCTTGTGTCTCGCATTCCATTTCATGTTCCGTGTGTTTCTTCGTAAGTAGATTCAGGTTTGCCACCGGAGGGGGTTCTAAGGTTCGACCTTAGAACAACATTGGCGCCCACCGTGGTTGTTGCCGAACATACCATGGCTCCGAAGGGAAAGGCGAAGACGGGAGCGGGATCATCAAAGGACGTCGTGGCATCAGATTCGGCTCATCTAACCGAAGACACACTCCAGCCCGGCGCGTTGCATTCGGGAACCTCCAACCAGCAGGCTGAAGATTCGGGGGTACTAACATTGACCAAGGCTACAGAAGCCCCCATCCCTTAGGCCGGCGATACACCACTACCCACCGGCGAATTCGGCGCCCAAGGAGGAGCGTTCTCGGAGGGTCGCACCACCCAGGACAACGAAGAAGAAGAAGCTGAGGAGCATGACGGACCGGACGCTCAGAACGCTCGACTACTGAAGCAGTTAGACGAGCAAGCCGCTAAGGTGAATGCCTTGAAGCAGCACCGTGACCAGTTGCAAGCTCAGCTGGCAGCACAAAACCGAATGGCGGTCACCCAAGATGCAATCAACCAAGCTAAAGAAGAAGCAGCAAGGCTAGAAAGAGAGATACGGGCCCTCAGGTCAAGCTCGGGGAATGACAAAGAGAAGGATGTTATCATCCTAGGAGAAAAGTCACGGAGAGAAATGACTGAAACGACAGACATGGCATCCCCTTTGTCCCTGGAGATCCAAAGATGTCCTTGGCCGGCAGGGTTCAGGCCGAAGCTACCAAATTTCAATGGTCAGTCCAATCCAAGGAGATTCATTACGAGCTACGAGGCATGTGTCCATTCGGCGGGGGGTAACGACATGATCCTAGCCAAATCTTTGATCATGGCCTTGACAGACGTAGCACATGATTGGTTCGTATCTCAAAGGCCCTTGTCAGTCACTTCATGGCAACAGGTGAAGGCCGAGTTGCTCACCACCTTTCAGGGGTTTCAAACGGACAAGAAAACAATAGCAGATCTCATGAACATGTTTCAGCCAGACGACGAATCACTCTCAAAGTACCTCGAAAGGATAATTCAGTTAAAGGCCCAGCTACCGAATGTATCGGATGATGTTGTCATAGCAGCAGCGATCAAAGGATTAAAGATAGGCCCATGTGCCCAAGCCATGTCCGGAGAACTGCCAACTACCATCAAACAGCTGTTCGATCAGATGCGCCAGTTCTCCAGGTCAGAGGAGGATTTGATCAAGAGGAAAGCCACGCGATACAGTATCAAGCAGGCATCCCCAAAGTCCAACCAACCGAATCAACAGAATCAGCAGAAGAATGATCAGCAACCGGCGGCAGTGAATAATGTGCAGGAAAATACAGCGCAAGGCCAGCCGAATCAACCAAAAAATTTCGGTAACCAAGGACGAGGCGGCAGAGGCTCTGCAGGAGGACGGGGACGAGGCAGAGGACGGGGACAACCGAAGTCACATTATTGTTTCGTGTGCGGCGAGGACAAAGGCCATTTTTCCAGGGATTGCAAGTACACCTAGCTAGCAAAAGAACAACGTGAGAAAGATGAGTCCGCAAAGCCAACCGAAGCTACAAAGCACGTTTATCACACTATGACCCGCCCCCGTAGCCATTTCACCATCAAACTTACATCCAAACACCATACAACCCGCCGCCAGTGCAGATATTTCAGCAGCCGCTAGCATGGCAAGTGCCCCCTTTCACCCAATATCATCAGAACATGCCGATGCACAACCAATCACACTCAGCAGCTGCTTCTTCTTCTGCTACGGCAGACCAGCACGGTGGTCAGCATCCGCCGAACCCGGATACATCAAGAGAGTTGCAAATAGTCAACACAGTTACGCCTGCTAACATGATGAACACTAATGGTCACATCTACGCCATCACGGGTGGATCTAACCTGGAGCACGATAACAAAAGAGCCAGGCGGGACTATGTCAAAAGGGTGATGTCAATTTCACCAAGGACACCGAATGCACAGCCTGCCTGGAAGGCAGCTCCTATCACATTCTCCGAATCTGACTTCCGAGTCAAGGACTTCCCACACTGTGACGCATTGGTAGTCACTGCATATGTTGGAGGTTACACACTCCACAACATACTGATCGACAACGGCAGTTCGGCGGACATCTTATTCACCAAAGCATTTGACAGCATCAAGCTGGACCGGAGAACTCTCGAGCAGGCCGGCAACCAGTTGTTCGGATTCGGGGGAAGAAGAATAAACGCAATAGGGAAGAAGACAATCACTGTGGCATTTAGTGAAGACAGAAAAGTTAGAGCAGAGGAAATCACTTTCGACATCGTCGACATGGATTACCCGTATACGGCCATATTTGGCAGGGGTATAATCAGCAAATTCGACATGGTGATTCGGCAAACCTACCTTTGCATGAAAATACCTTCACCTAATGGTGCCATATCAGTATTCGGAGATCAAATCTTAGCGAGGAGAATTGATGGAAAACCTATACCGGGGTACAATATGGTGCATGAAGTGAATACCAAACCCAATCAGAAAGAGGATGATGACCAGGCAAACTGCAGCAAGGAACCAAAGGCACTCCCCGCAGAAGACACAATTCGGTCACCATTGAGCCCAAATCGGCCTGACGAATGCGTCAATATCGGCGCAAGTTTGAGTCAGGGTGAAGCCTCGAGATTGATAGAGTTTCTTCTAGAAAACTGAGATGTCTTCGCATGGTCAACACGTGACCTACAGGGAGTAGACCGAAGCCTCGCTCAGCACAGCCTAAACATTGACAAGACAGCTAAGCCCAGAAAGCAGAAGCTTCGCAAGATATCTGACGAAAGGGCAGCCACTGCGGCAGCCGAAGTGCAGCGTTTGCTAGACGCAGATGTGATCAGAAAAGTCCAGTACCTCGAATGGCTTGCTAACGTGGTCATGGTAAGGAAAAAGAATGGCAAATGGCGAATGTGCGTCGACTTCACCGACCTCAACAAGCATTGCCCCAAAGACCTGTACCCATTGCCCAGAATAGACAAACTAGTGGACATCGCAGCCGGGTGTGAAATAATGAGTCTGTTAGATTGCTTTTCGGGTTATCACCAGATATGGTTAAACCCGGATGATCAGGAGAAAACAAGTTTTATCACACCAGAAGGCACCTTCTGTTATAAGAGAATGCCCGAAGGACTAAGGAATGCCGGACCAACCTTTTCCAGGCTAACCGATGAGATATTCCGAGAGCAGAAGAAGAAAAACAATCTTGTATCCTATGTGGATGACATAGTGGTAAAGAGTGATCATAGACACTCGCACATTGACGATCTCAGAGAAACCTTCACCAACTTACGTTCCAGCGGGCTCAAACTCAACCCTGACAAATGTGTCTTCGGCATCAGCAGAGGAAAACTACTCGGCTGCCTAGTATCCGCAAGAGGAATAGAAGCGAATCCAGAGAAGATAGCAGCTATCACAAACATGGCACCACCTGAAAACAGGAAACAGGTACAGAAGCTCACAGGAAGGATGGCAGCCCTGAGCAGATTCATCTCCAGATCAGCCGAAAGAGGATTACCATTTTTCCGCATACTCCGAAACGCAAGAACCTTCGGTTGGGGAACCGAACAGCAGCAGGCTTTCGAAGAACTCAAGAAATACCTTACTAAGCTCACCACCCTATCAAAACCAACCCCTCAAGCAACTTTGGTACTGTACCTGGCAGCAGCACCAGCAGCGGTAAGCGCAGTACTGATCGTGGAGAAAGAGCACGAAGGCAAAATGCAGCAGTTCCCAATCTACTTCGTCTTAGAGGTGCTCTCAGGAGCCAAGGTGAATTACTCTGAATTGGAGAAGATAGCCTACACGGTAGTCATGGCCTCCAGGAAGCTCAAGCACTATTTTCAAGCACATCCAATTCGGATACTTTCGGCTCACCCACTGGAATCCCTCTTCCGTAACACCGAAGCAGTAGGCGAATTGGCAAATGCGCAGCCGAGCTAAATGAATACGTGTTGTCCTTCGAACACAGATCGGTGATAAAGTCGCAGGTCATAGCAGATTTCATAGCTAACTGGACACCAAATGCAGACGACTCCACCTTGCAATTTGACTAACCCGAATGGACCGTACACTGTGACGGATCTTGGTGCTCAGCTGGCGCAGGAATCTTCGCCATTTTAACACCACCGAACGGGCCAAGGATACGCTATGCAGCCAGGCTACAGTTCCTCACCACGAACAACTCAGCTGAATACGAGGCAGTACACTTGGGGTTGTGCAAGTTAAGAGCGCTTGGCGTTCGGCGCTGTATAATTCGGTCTGACTCACAGGTAGTGGTCAGACACGTCCAAAAAGAGTATACAGCAAAGGACCCCGAATTAGCTACATACCTGGCGACAGTAAGAAGAATGGAGAAGCATTTCACTGGTTTCACTCTGAAATACATCCCAGGGTCTGAAAATACCGAAACTGACGAGTTGGCGAAAGCAGCAGCCAACGCCCATCCGTTACCAGCAGACGCCTTCTATCAGGTCTTAACAGTGAAAGCAGTTAAAGGGGAAGAAGAGTCACCTTCGGTCATACATGCGATTGCAAGCGACGACTGGAGGGCCCCATCTGGGCATATCTCAACGGTACATACGAGCCTGCTTCCAAGAAAGATACACACCGAATGGACTCCAGAACAAAGCAATTCTCCATCGTGGGCGAAAACTGTACAAGGAAGGCGTGGTCTCCCTGAGGCTTAAGTGCATAAGTTGAGAGGAAGGAAAGCAGCTGCTCACCGAAATACATTCGGGCTCATGCGGAGCTCACAGAGGCTATCACGAAATCACTCACAGAGCAATGAGACAGGGATTTTATTGGCCCACGGCGGTGGTTGATGCCAAGGAGATAGTGAAGACATGCCGGGGTTGCCAGATGTTTGCAAAAAAGCAAAATGTCCCAGCCAACCTTACCTCCCCGGTATATCCGACATGGCCACTTCAGCGTTGGGGTGTTGACATCGTCGGAGCTCTGCCCTCAGCTCCCGGGAACCTAAAGTACGCGGCAGTGGCTCTGGAATACTTCACCAAATGGGTGGAAGCGAAACCTATAGCCAAGATAACTTTAGGAACTTTGGTGAACTTTGTATGGCAGCGAATCATCTGCCGCTTCGGTGTACCTTCTTACATTACAGTCGACAATGGCAAGCAATTTGATTCAGCACAATTCAGAACATTCTGCGAGGAACTCGGCATCAAACTCTCATTCGCTTCGGTAAATCACCCGGAGTCAAATGGAGCAGTAGAAAGAGCGAATGGAGACATATTCATCACCATCTCCAAGGCACTCGAGGAAGCAAAGAAGGGAAAATGGGCTCAAGAACTGGTCACCGCAGTATGGGGGCACAATATCTCCAGGTCCAGGGCTACAGGCTTCACCCCATTCCATCTATTGTTCGACGAAGAAGCCATAACACCAGAGGAAGTAAGGATGGGCTCTTTCAGAACTGAAATTTCGGCCACTCACCCGATACAGAGAATGGTGGATCTGGAAACTTTGGACCTACGAAAGCTCCAAGCAGCAGAGCACTTGGACAGATATCACACTGAAACCAAAAGTTGGAGAGACAGGAAAATCCTGAGGAAAGATATTAACCCGGTAGACATGGTACTTATCCGCCAGCTAGACAAGCAGGGAAAACTGCAGTCACCATGGTACGCACCATACATCGTGGCCAGAAGGGTCAGCACCGGCGTATTCACCCTGGTAACCGAAGATGGAACTGAATTAGCTCACACTTGGAATGCAGATAATTTGCGCTGATTCTACCCATGATGCCATACTCTAGAAAAGGAGTTGTAATAAATTATCTTTTATTTTTCGCACATTCGGTACTGCTACCTAAAGACATTTCGGGCTCTGCACTCTTTTTCCTCACTGAGGTTTTTTAATGAGGCATCCCATGTAATAAGTACAATTTTACTTATGCTCAGATTCCACAAAAATATGATGCGCCCAACTACATATTCACCGAAAATGGTCAGGCAAAAACGCCTACCCATATATTCAGTACAGGGAAAAAGGTTGCAAGCAACCTCGAAAGCCAACAAAGGCTGGGAGATCCTGCGAAACAGCAGGAGACATCCGGAACGTGTAAACACGTGCATAGCTGTTCACAAAATCAGAGCTCAAATCAAAGCCAAATAGGCATAATAAATGACAATGATATCTGTCAAACTTCAATGAGCATGGTGGTTCACGATATTTATGAACCCCAAGGCAGAACAGCCTATATAAACGCAACCCACCCCTCTAACAGGTTGCATTAGCAACAAGCCTGTCGCACAGCGACCATGAGGGAGCCATTATTTAGAGAGTCCTTCGATACCATGCTAAATAAGCATAGGAGGCCTTAGGAAAGTGCGGATTCGGATAGCAAGGAGAGGCGCCACCTCTGAACTCCCTTTCACCACATTTGGTCTCAGTGTTCCCAGCAAGGCCAAATCGGTCCTCGCAACACATACTTCAATGGTCTCAGTCCTAGCGTCAGACCCTTGCTCCTCCAGGCAAACTAGCGAAAAGCACGCACCATCTATCACGTTCTGTTCTGCACTTCCATGTGCTAACTAATGGTGATGTGGATGGTCGACGGTGCCACTTAGGATCACGGTACAACGCAGCGTGACAACAACATCAGGTCCTGAGCAGACAACCTCGGTTACCCAGCCGAAGGCGATGGCCACCGCATGCTAGTCGGCTCCATCAGCCAAGAGTTTCGGTATCCGGGCAACAAACCGCAGGGCCACGTCTGGAACCTGTCCAGGTCACGGCTATTTCAGTTGGTGATGTGCTAGCGCAACATTTAGCGCTATTCATTAAGAACAGTGTAGCGCCGAAAACCTCAATTGTAATAGCCATTGTTGACAAATTTGTAAGAAAATAATACGACGAATAACTTTCTTTGCATTTTCATTACCGAATGTCACTTCACCCACCTAAAAAGATGGGGCGAAGTCGTATCTTTCAAACTGAAATTTCAAAAGCTAATTCGGTGCACCAACCGAATTGCACAAATGACCTGGCATCAGTAACAAGCAAGACGGCAAATCTTGAAACTACCGGATCGCCCTTCGGTCTAAAAAGATGGGGCGGGATGGCGCTCTTCAAGCAAGCCCTAATTCGGCGCAAAGACCGAAGGGCATTGAAACGGCTAACCATCCAGCAAATCTAAGCCACATAAACGGCGCAACAAACAAGTTCACCTGCACATTTGGCTCAGGAGAACCTTAACCCATGATTGTCGTCTGGGTTGATTCAGTACCATAACTGAAGGCACAACTAAAATTAAAGCAGCATAACGATGTATCATTACAACACAACCAATCCGGCCAACATGCTGGCCACAAAAGTACATAAGTTTAACAAGATGATCAAAGTGTTTTCACAACGAACTGCAAGTCACTCAGGCTTTGGGGGTTGAAGCAGAAGGGTTCAAGGCAGGGCCATGGCAAGGATCGGCAGCCGAAGTGGACGCAGCTCCCGTCCCATTCCCTTGGGTGCCGATTGCTTGCTCCTCGATGCTGGGCTCTTCAGGGGCTGCTTGGAGTGCTTCGGGGGTAGACACAGGAGTTTGCACAGCGGGAGAACCCTCCCGCGCATTACGCTCCTCCATATAAGCCGCCACCCTAGCCTTGATAGCCGTTTCTCACTGGGGTCCTGCATTTAGTAAGATGCAAGATGATCAATTCGGCGATCACAACCGAATCAACAAGTGTGCTACAAAACAAATATTTAAGAAAATAATTTATTCACCTTAGCACAGGCATAAGCAGCTCGGAGCAAAGCCAAGTCCCAACCACCTGCTTCGATCCAAAAGCCGTCAAAAACCCACTTCTTGGCGGCAGCTTGGACATCCTCATCAGGCTTCCAATAACTCATGGCGTTTTCGGCGGATGTCGCCTTATCAAAGTGGTCGCAGCCTACCTCTTTGACCGACTTCATCAAAGCCCGAGCGGTCTCGAGGCCAGCATATTCGTGACCCAGTTGAATAGCATGATCGAGCTGGGACATCTCTTGGTTGAGAAACCGAATCTTCTCCAAGGATGATTCGGTAGCAGCAGGAGGCTCACAGTCCCCCCAACGCCGTTTATCACACGATGGAAAAGAAGGGCCAGCTCATCAAGTTTCTCTCCAGTAGTCCGCTCGGCAGCATGAAGCTGCTCGGTTTCACGGTGCGCATCGTGCGCCGCTTGCCTTTGAGCTTCCAGGGCAGCTTCCGCCTGTCTCTGAGCCTCCAGGGCAGCTTCGGTTTTCCCAACTTCCCGAGCAAGCAGGCCTTCGGTGTCCGACAACTTGGTCTCCAGCCTTTTCACATCATTCTCCCGAAGGCGAAGTTGTTTTTCGGCATGGGCAAGAGCGCCGTGACCTTGTTTCACCAGCACGCCAGAAAGGATCGACGCCTGCATGCACGGTCATGAATAATTAAAGTATAAACAACAATAATAAATATAAAATGCTAGTGCAAAGTATAAACAGAATGCCAATTCGGTATACTCACCAAAATGGCATGGAAGTTCACCGCTGAAAGCAACTCAGCCCGGTCTGTCGCCGGGGAGCGCTCTCGGTCGCTCGCCGAAAAGGATGAGCCGCATTCATGACCGAAGGCAAGGGCGGCTGGCGAAGGGAGGACGCCCACTTCCCGGGGATCCACATGCGCCACCAAACGGGCGTCAGAATCAACTCCTAAAGCACGAGCGAGTTCATAAGTCTCTTCCCGGTCGGGGCTATGTTCGTCAGGAGAACACGAGCCCGAATACACTTTCATATGACCGAATCAAAAACTAGTTGGTTCCATGGAAATAAATCCCTTGCCAAATAGGACGTTTTGGGACATCTCCAGTGTCATGCGCGTCGATTCGGCATGAAACCGAGACTTACCAGGACAGCGTGTAACCGGAGCGTCGCAAAGGGATCCACCCTGAGGCTCCAGCAAACCGCTCGAAGCAGCCCGTGCGCTAGCTTCGGTGGCCTGCACGACGCCTTTGGCAGGGGCTCTGATGCCCAGCCCGCTGGAGGGTCCCCGTGACCGAATCAGCGATGAACGTGCCGAAGTGGCCTCATCATGGGTCTTCCTCTTCTTGGAAGTCAGCTTAAAGCCGCTCATAGTCGGCTGGTCATCAATAGGCAGATCGCGAGCGCTCCTCATCTTCCCTCCAGCCATCGAGGAAGTTTCCTCACTTGATTCAGCAAAAACCTGCACACCGAAAATGCATGCCGAATCAGCACAAAACCGAATACGAAAATAACAGGTAAGCAACTAAGGCAAATAGGTTGTTTAAAAGTTTCAAGTTAGAATCCAAGTCTATGTCCTTCTACCGTATGGTTAGAAACAACTAAATCCGCTTCGCGAGCTTTAATAACTTGATTGTGGCTTTTCTTTATGGGTTTCACCCATTCTCGATCGGCAAGCAGTCGACCTACCTGAACGTCTCCAGTCTCTCGGGGCTGAGATTGCCGACCGAATTGGCATCGGTGCTGAGCTTCGGCTTGACGTGTACCGTGCCGATTCTGGCCACCATGGCCTTGCGATCGACCACCACCATGACCGCGAGTCGCCGTCGGTTGTGGTGCCGAATCAGACGGGCCTGCAGAGGTTTCACCCCTCGGTCTCCTGACCAGAGGAAGCCGATCGGGGTACTCAACGTTCATGCGATCCCAGACTCGGTTCAAGCGCCGAAGGGCCCCCAATTTAGACATGGCCAGATCATACTCTTTGTCATTATACGGGTCGCAGAGCCGATTCACTTTCCTCTCCACATCTTGCACAAAATTCGAGCTTGAGTTGTAACCGAGTGGACGAACCAGATTAACTGAGGGCCCTCGGTACCCGTCATGAAACGTAAAACCATCGAACCTTAAGCCAGTGCAAAGTGGCCACTGACCGAGAGATAGCATTTCTTCAACCAAGTCTCGGCTGGTTTGCCTCCAATACGTTTCGGCAGCCGTGTCGTCATGTGGCTCCATCATCATCTCAGGGGAAGTAGTAAGCCCTTCCATCCAAGTCATCAACGAAACTAGCGAATGAGCTTTCAGTAGACCTCATTCTTCAGCAAGTGCCACATCGGCATCTTCACAGATCCGGTAGCAAAACCAGTGTTTCTTCCAGTCCTGCCACTTGTTCTTGAAGGTTGGAACAATGCAGGAAGCGATTTTGCCACGGGCAGGGACAAAGTTGTATGATCCCACCTCCAACCGAATCTCCTTGGTTTCGGCGTCATCGGTTCCATAGCTAGAGTACAACTGAGTTTCATAGTGCTGAGCAAACACTGGTACACTTAGCTTGCTACCCATCATTTTCTGAGCCATTGCATAACAGCTAAGGCGAACTATGGCATTCGGCGTCAGATGGTGAATCTGCAAGTTAAAGGCACCCAGCACTTCCCCAACAAAATCCTCCAGGGGAAAATGAAGACCAGCCTTAAAGTAATCCCTGAACACAAGTGCTTCAGTCGGCTCGGGTTTTGGATATTCTTCAGTTCCAGGAGATCGGCATCGGGCCCGTTCAGCAGCAGTCAAAATACCATCTCGCTGATACTGATTTAGCATGCTGTTCGTGGACTTAGACCGCTCGAGACGGCATGACCAGCCAGTGTGCCTAGGTCCCCTCGGTGGCCTCGGCGATCGAGCAGGAGTAGATTCGGCTACCTCTTCAGCATGAGGAGCAGAACTTCCTTCATCCTTACCTGAAGCAGCGCGAGTTTCTTTTTCTCCTTCAGATGAATCAAAGCATTCAACATACCCACCCCCTTCTTCTTCGTCATCCGAACTTGATTCGGCGGAGTCGTGGGTAGATTCGGGTGCCACGGCAATGAGGGGCATCACTCTTTTACCAGCGGCAATATCCTACCTCTCGTTCCCTCTAGAACTCGAGCCAGTAGACGAATCAGAAGCAGAAGTGGAGTTGTCATCAGATTCGGTTCCACTCACCGAATCGTCACCATTAGATGGAACCCGTGACATGTTAGCAACAGAGAAGGAAAAAACCCACCGAAACTATAAAAAGGAAAAATGGTGAATTAAAGCAGGAAAGCAAACATTTGGTGAAGACGTACCAAAATCAGAGCGTATGTATGACAGCGCCATGAATATGCACAAAAAGAGCAACCGAAACAGCAGGAGCTTACCGAATGGAAATCAGAAGAGAAACCGAACGAACACTTCGGTGGAGAGACTGAATTTGTAGACCGAAGCAAGCTCTGGACGGCGCAAGGGGCTTGAGGGCGACGGGGGTTGTGAAAGTGACCCCTCCCGCTAAGGGGGCCTTTTATAGGCGCTCCCGGCCGTTGCCGACGGCAGTTACTGGCGTAACTGCCGCGTCGGTTGCGCGCCCCGTGGCAACGTCCCGTCTAAAAAAAAATTTGTTCTCCCCACGGGACGGCGCTGGGGTCCTTCGATTATCTTTTAACTCTGCAGCGATACCCGAATTCACCTACACCCAATTCGGTTATCGCTGAGGGGCTACTGTTGGGGGACAACCGGGACCTTGGCACCCTGTCCCGCTGAATGAACCCGAGACCGATTCGGTTGGCGGGCCGAATCCGTCCTGGCTGAATTGCGCGGCTGGTGCTGCCCGGCTAGGAAGGTTATCGTCCTACCGAATCGGTAAGAGACCGGTTCGGTTGTTGTTATGTTGATTCGGTTGTCTGACTGAAACCATCCTAGCTAGTTTGCGCGGCTGAATCAACAAGGTGTCGATTCGGTCGGCCAAGCGAATCGGACACCGAGCTGATTTGGTTGCTAGCAAGGATCGGCGGCAGACTGACGGTCCAGCCCGTCTGAGGGTATGGTCACCGAAACACCTGTGCCGGGGGATTCGGTTCCCCAGCCGAATCTGCCTTGGGTGGCCGGCTGATGTTTTATTTGTGCAGGGACGTCGCGCCGCTACTCCTATGATGACTACTCGCTGAAGTGTGGGCCCGGTGCTGTCGGCCATTAGGCCAGCATCCTAGAGATGCGCAAAGAAGACGGTTACGCCCCTGAAATCAAGTAGTAGAAGAATCTAGGAGAAGCGGCCTAAGGGCATTGTGGTCTTGTAAAAGCCTACGGGCGCCTATAAATACCACCCTGATGGGACTGTACACAAGGGCGGAATATAATGGAAGTTATTCAGCTTGTGTCTCGCATTCCATTTCGTGTTCCGTGTATTTCTTCGTAAGTAATTCAGGTTTACCACCGGAGGGGGTTCTAAGGTTCTACCTTAGCACAACACATCACAAGTGAAAAAAGTTTCACTATACATGAGGAGCAAGAATGACACTCATTCTGGGATGAGGGAGCAATTATTTTTATCAAAAAAATTAAGTGCTTACAACAACTAACGCCAGGTCTTTATCGAGGCTTGTATTCTTGTACGGTGTGGGAGGAATTAATCAAAGCTTTGGTCAATGCAAATGGCACTGCTAGCTCTGTACTTTTCAGATAACTAAATACGCAACTACTGCTTAGAATTGCATTGCCACCAGGAGTCAGTTAATACATCGCTACCATGGTAGTTGCAGACTTTGCCCTTGGAGCTTCACATCACAAGTGGCTGGAATCTAACTTATATAAAATTTTATGACATGTGATGATGACATCACATATACGCATAATATTGATGTGCCTGTCAACAAGTGTCCCTATCAAGACTTGTATTCGTGTGGGAGGAATTAAACAAAGCCTAGGTCAATGCAAATGGCACTGCTAGCTCTGTAAGTTTCAGATAACTAAATAGGCAACTACTGCTTAGAATTGCATTGCCACCAGCAGTCAGTTAATACATCGCCTTCTGTTGATCAATAATGTCGTGGTATTTTCTGTTTGTTGTTCTGTTCCTATGCAGTCACTGACATTCGATGTTCCTGCTAAGAATTTATTGTTTCGATTGGTGAAATAAATGCCAGATAGTATTGCATTTATCCCTTGGCTGGTACATATAGAGTGCCCAAGCACTTGCATGCATACATGTTAGGATATACATAGCTTGCAGTTCATACATGCTACCATGGTGGTTGAAGACTTTGCCATTGGAGCTTCACATCACAGGTAAGTGGCAGGAATCTAACTTATACAAAATATTATGAGAGCTGATGATCACATCACATATACGCATAATATAGATGTGTCTGCCAACAAGTCAAACGTACACTTGAACCAAACTCTTTATTTGCGAACAAGTCCAATGCAGAGAACCAATAATCGTGCCTTAGTATTTTTCTCCTTTTCATCATGGAGCACACAATGATTATTAGAAGTGTAAGATGGGATAGAGAAATTCTGAAAATTAATTAGAGTAGACAAGTGGTTACTCGTACCATATATTATCTCGAGTTTCAAGTATCATCAAGAATAGAACATGCGAACACTATTCCTTACCAATGCTCATGCCATTCCCAGCAAAACGAGTGGTTACTCTGGTCCTCATCATCTCGAAGGCTTGTATCCTAATGAGTGATGTCCTCATCATATTCATCCATGTCGCTGGAGATGCAAAACTTTCTCGCCACGAACATAGGAGATAAATGATTTGCAGATCTTAGCTAGAGCCAAACAAGAGAGGGCATATTGAGACAGTGAGGCATAGACCACATGAAAGTGATATTTATGTTTGTTTTCATATTCGTAACGAAAAAAATGCAAAGAAAAATGTGACACCCACGGAAGTATTCGAGTTTTCAGTAGTGAAAGAAGTAGCCTATGGATTGAAAGGGCCTTGATGATATTTTTTGTGGGAGGTACTGTAGTCCAAGTTAAATTATTAGTTGTTGTGCATACTTGCAAAATCCCTCGCCCTTCCCCTCTGGTCCCGACAATAATTTTTTTATGGCGAAATCTAGTTAGAATAGGTATTAATTTATAAACTACTGCTACCCATTTCAATACCTATTCTTTCTATATTGGAGTCTTCATTTGTTTACAAATTTCTTTCGATAAATATTTAGATCATTATGATATCAATTTATATGATCAATGCAATAGTTGTACTTGTTAATACATTATTTTTTTATTTGGGCTATTTTACCAATATACTGAAATTAATACTATATTCTAAAAATTTAGAGTTGAATTTAGCCATTTGCTAATTATAAACATATGTACCATTTATGTAATTACTCTTTTCAAGTTGTTAAAATTTTGCCTTTATAGAATGGCTCTCTATTTCGAACGGATCCTCGGTGGAGGAGTAGAAGTGCTGGTCGCCTTCGGAGTTTGTATAGATTTTGATTACTGTTGCATATTACTCCAGGCCTGTTTCCACCTCCTAAACTAAAGTGGACTAAATTTTAGTCACTTTGGTGACTAAAGTGGCAAACAGACTAACTAAAAGGTGACTAAAACACATTAGTTCCACTAATCACTCAAGAGGTACTTGGTGACTAAAATAATTTTGTCCACTTTAGTTTATAACCTATGTTCCATGATCCCTCAATTTGTGGTTTTGTGCACCGTTCAAAAAAAAAATTATGGTTGTGCAGATCGCAAAAGATTAGATTATAAATATAGAAACCACTATTTAGGATGGCGTGGACGAATTGAAGGACAATAGTTTGTTGACATGATAGACACTGGGTTTTGTTTCAAAAGCATAGATGTGGAATTAGCCAGGGAACTGAACTAGTAGTAGACTGCGTACCCTGTGAGATAAATGATGAAAATTAGCAGTCCATATAAAATATAAAAACGTGATCCCCAACACATAATAGAACAAGTACTTATTTGATCCGTCTACAATTTGTCCATCAGATCATTATGCTAATGGTCATAAATGAAGATGGAGCTGCCTAGGCGGCAAGTACATCAGTAGCTGGGTCTTGCTACCCCTGGGGTTCTCTTCGTCTGTTGATCAATTGTTTCTCTTCTGCTCGTCCTTCCATGATTGAAGGCTGGAATTAGAAGGTCATCCCTTCTTTGTGGGTCTATCAGGACAACGAATATATAATGGTGATATCATGGCTCGCCAGAGTAGCGCCGAAGTCGCGCCACGGGCAGGGCTGGAGCCACCGTCGTCAGGGTAAGACTGCTACACCGGGATGCCACGCTGGGAGCGCCGTGGAGCCATCGGCATCAGGGAAGGGCCGCCGCTCCGTGGATCCGCGCTGGGAGCGTCGTAGGGGAGGGTGCCACCTTCGGGGCAGGCCACGCTGGGGAGGGCCGATCCGCTAGGGCAGGCCACGCTAGGGAGGGCTGATCCGCTGGGTCAGGCCGCATCGGGGAGGGCGCTGTCGCCGGGGCAGGCCGATCCGCCGGGCCACGGCTGCCGCGAACGCCAAGCCGTGGAGGGCGAAGCCACGTCCGGCTCAGACGTTGTGGGGAAGAAGAACAATATAGTGGTAGGCCTGCGAAAAATGAAATTTGGAAAGGGGCACCGACATCCCGCTACACTGAAATGCCCCAAGGCCTCATCAATTTAGTAACTGCTAAGCAGGATAAATGAGGACACGCGTCAGGCATCCGTTTTGGGGTAATTAAATCACATCCATTAAAAGATATGGGTATACCACCCCTGAGACATCAAAACATTCACTTCGCTGCAACCCAGCCTCCCTGAGTCCCTGGCGTCACGCGCCCCTGCGTTGACGACGGCGAAGCGGGAGCAGAAGATGGTGGCAGCAGGGACTGCGAGCAGCAGCAGCACACCGGCCCTGCAGCAGGGGGCCGACCAGTCGCATCACGCGCACGGCACTCTGGCGCGCATCCCTGGCAGCGCGCGGCGACAGTTGGCGGCGCGAATCCATCGTGAGTGACTGTGGGGGAGAGAGAGGCGTCAAGGAGATGGAGAGTAACTGCGGGCGAGAGAGAGAGAGAGAGAGAGAGAGAGAGAGAGAGAGAGGCATCGAGGAAAGTGGAGCCTGGCCTCGTGGAGAGGGAGAGCCGGCATCGTGGATATGGACAGACATGCCTCGCGCGTCGTGCCGTCACGCGTGGTCCGTGCGTGGGACTGCGGGAGGGGGAGTGATAAGTGACAAAGTTTGATCCGTGCAATCTGAATCGTTGGATTGTGTAAGGGAAAGGAAAGATTAAAATAAATCTAGTCCCTTCATTTCAAATGTTTGTTGGGTTCAAGTGTAGATTACTGTGTGTACTTCAGATAACTAATGACTGTGGGGGACAATTTTTTGTGTGGCTTTAGGAAAGTTCAAAATGGTGCATTATATAGTAGTAGAGATGTATATTGCTAAAAGGTTCAGAAAACATACGTAGTCCCTATGTTTGGTTGCTACTTTTTATCCGATTTGTTGAATACTTGAAATATACTTTGTTGTTGGAAAATGTGGGTGTGCAGATCAGATTTTTTTTCTTGATTGTAACTTGTATGTGCAAATCTGTGTTTGCTTTTAGATTTATGAAAATAGATAAACTACTGCTACCCATTTCAATAACTATTCTTTCTATATTGGAGTCTTCATTTGTTTACAAATTTATTTCGATAAATATCTAGATCATTATCATATCAATTTGTATGATCAATGCAATAGTTGTACTTGTTAATACATTATTTTTTTATTTGGGCTATTTTACCAATATACTGAAATTAATACTATATTCTAAAAATTTAGAGTTGAATTTAGCCATTTACTAATTATAAACATATGTACTATTTATGTAATTACTCTTTTCAAGTTGTTAAAATTTTGCCTTTATAGAACGGCTCTCTATTTCGAACGGATCCTCGGTGGAGGAGTAAAAGTGCTGGTCGCCTTCGGAGTTTGTATAGATTTTGATTACTGTTGCATATTAATCCAGGCCTGTTTCCACCTCCTAAACTGAAGTGGACTAAACTTTAGTCACTTTGGTGACCAAAGTGGCAAACAGACTAACTAAAAGGTGACTAAAACACATTAGTTCCACTAATCACTCAAGAGGTACTAGGTAACTAAAATAATTTAGTCCACTTTGGTCATGCTGGTTTTTATCATCGATTTATAAAAGATTTTTCACACATTGATAGAATGCATACAAATCTCTTGGCTAAGGATGTTCCGTTTGAATTTGACGATGCATGTATGAAAGCTTTTGAGACTTTGAAAATGCACTCACTTCTGCACTGATCATTCCACCCCCTGTTTGGTCATTGCCTTTTGAAATCATGTGTGATGCAAATGATTATGTTGTGGGAGTTGTGCTTGGACAATGTAAGGATAAGAAGCATCATGCAATTGCTTATGCTAGCAAAACCTTGACATGACCTCAACTTAATTATGCAACAACTGCAAAAGAACTCCTGGCTATTGTTTTTGCTATTGATAAATTTATATCTTACTTAGTAGGAGCTAAGGTGATTGTTTACACTGATCATGCTACACTTAAATACTTGCTCACTAAGAAAGATGCTAAACCTAATTGATAAGATGGATTTTGTTACTCTAAGAATTTGACCATGAAATAAAAGATAAAAAGGAATTAGAAAATTATGTTGCTGATCACTTGTCAAGAATGCAGTTTGAAAATCCATAGGAACTGCCCATCAACGATTCACTCAGGGATGACATGCTTTATCAAGTCTCTACCTCCGACCCCTGGTATGCAGATATTATCAATTTTATTATTATAGGATATGTACCACCTCGTAGAGACAAGAAAAAACTCATCTATGGTAGTCATATTCACCTATGGGATGATTCATACCTCTTCAGAGTATGATCAGACGGGTTGCTCAGAAGATGTGTACCAACCAAAGAAGGAATCAAAATCATTGAAAGATGTCACTCGTCACCCTATGTAGGACACTATGGAGCATTCCATACACATTCGAAGATATGGCAAAGTGGATTCTTTTTGACGACCATGTATCAAGACACAAAAGATTTCATTTGAAGATGTGGAGCATGTCAGAGACATGGCAACATCAATTCCAGAGATGCCATGCCACTGACCAACAATCTCCAGATTGAGCTCTTTGACTATTAGGGAATTGATTATATGGGACCGTTTCCAAAATCTAGAAACTATGAATTCATTCTAGATGCAGTCGACTATGTTTCCAAATGGGTCGAAGCTATGCCATGTCGAACTTTTGATTCATGGCACTCCAAGAAGATGTTTGAAGAAGTAATATTTCCAAGTTTTGGAGTTCCAAGGATAATGACTAGTGATGGAGGCACTCATTTTATCGACAAGCACTTTCGTAGGTACTTGTTGAAACATGTGATCCGTCACAATGTCTCTACTCCTTATCACCCTCAAACAAGTGGCCAAGCAAAAACATCGAACAAACAAATTAAGAATATTTTGCAGAAGACAGTCAATGAGATGGGAACAAGATGGAAAGACAAACTACCCGATGCTTGAACGGCTTAGAAGACACCGCTTGGAATGTCTCTACATTAACTCATCTATGGATGACTTGTCACTTGCCTATCGAGCTAGAATGCAAGGCTCACTGGACAATCAAGAAATGGAACATGGATTTGGAAGCAACAGGAATCAAAAGAAACATGCAACTCTCAGAACTTGACGAATGGCGTGAAAGAGCATATCACAATGCCAAGATGTACAAGGAGAGGACTAAAAGGTGGCATGTCAAGAGGATGAAGATGAAGAACTTCGTTTCGGGAGATAAGGTATTACTTTTTAATTCTAGGGTAAATCTTTTCAAACATGGAAAACTACGAAGCAAGTGGCAAGGGCCATTTACGGTGATTAACTCTTCATCACAAGGAGGTAAGTTATTCGAGGTAAATGGGCAACGCCTTAGGATTTTTCTAGAACCTGACAAGAGTCCTACAGAGTTCGATGTCGTTCAGTTCCTCATTTTCCACTAATTTGTACCTTTGTCACCTCTGAAGAGTGTCATAACCTAAAAGTTGGTTTTTCAGGCTTAGTATAGAGTTAGAGGATGATACGAGAAAGGAGCTCGGTGGACCCCGACATGTGGGGCTGGCCGGCCCACCCCTTGGTCGGCCAGCCTGGGCAGGACTCTGCCCAGGTCCTCGCCACCTCTCTCGTCGCTTCTGGAGTATTCCTTGTCCCAATCCCGCATCTTTTTGAGTGAACGATTTTTCATCATAATGAGACCGTCGAGCTAGATTCGTTCCCTCCTGCAAGTTGATTCGGAGTATAAAAACAGACCCCTTCTTGCCCCATAGCCGTACCAACCTTCGATCCAAACCACCAGCGGCCCAAGGTCTCCTTATCCAAGCTCCAACGGCCGGCAACCACGGGATCGACGTCAACAACCTTGCTCCTTCTGACGACTAGATGGCTGTAACGGAACCGACCAACTAATATAATTACAGTGCACTAATCAAGCCACCCTGGCAGCTTAAGCAGTAAACCGCAATTATACCAGCTCGGTAGTCCAAAAATCCCGAAAGATTTCATCAACATCGCATTACATCCCAGATCAGGTTTCAACGATTACCATCCATGGTCATTACATCAAGTTTTGAATAAAATATTACATAGAGTACATAAATTTAGTTATTACAAACCAAGTCCGAATAAAAGTGCGGAAGCAAATATTTAGACCAGTTCTCAAGACACACCTTTGAGTTTTTCACAAACATAGTGCCGGGTCATACATCGGGTTCCACAAAAGCACAAGGTACGGAGGAAGAAACGATCTTGCCCACGATCTATTCATCACCCACAATGGATGGAAGCATGTCGGGTAGTAGCCGTAGAACATCTCCCCATCGCAACAACATTGGGAATTACACCACTGAGTACATTGTACTCCGCAAGACTTACCCGACTAAAGAAAATAAGGACACTTTGGTGGATGCCAGGCTTTATGTGGGGTAGCTGACTCTTTTATTTGCAAAAAGGTGAGCTTATTAGATATTCTTAGTGACAAAGGACTCTCTAGCTTACCAATTAAGTTGCAGCCTATGAAGCTATGTTAGCACCTGTACTACTCACTTTTAGTAGAAGCAAACATCATTATTAAATACCGCATTGATTGAGTAATCATTGATCCAGCATGAGTGAACATAACCAACTCGCATTTCAAGTTATTGTTGGCGACAGTGCCGCTGCTCGGTCAAGTGTTCACTGTCCAGGAACGATGGCGATTATAATCGATTGCAAACCAGCTGGCGAGGTATTCCTCACACAATCCACACTCACTGGCCAAAGTGAGCGACGGTCAACTTGATCTACTCGGGTAGAGGTGCGGGATCAACAACTCACCACCATGACCAAGGAAACTCCCGGCTGTCAACAGGTAAGCGTGCCCATCAAATGACACCGCCCCATCTTAAGGACTCAATCTCCGGGCACCTTGTTTTCCCCTCCCCCATCGTCGGCATGGATACCTGGAAGTTGAAACCCGGCCCAAGTAGATTCTAGGCTTCGCGGTTGGGCACTCCGGCCCTTCCAGCTATCTGTGAGGCATTGTTCAACATGATCCGAGGACGTACGAAGCCATATTATTTATAGGTGACATAGCTCAAAAGGCCTAGTCTGGTAATTTAGCATGGCCACATGGTTATGTTCTAACAACAACCTATCACCATTCTCAATCCAGAGGGTAGTAACAACCTATCCTCGCAGATGATGGTCGATCATCTGTCTTCTGCCGTTAAGTAGCAGGCCTAAGCATCTACGTAGCCCTGCACGTAAAATAGGATATCTTTTGTGGCAAGGTAGTCCTAATGCAACTATGAATTTGAACAACTCCTATAACGTAATGCATCAAAAGGAATAAAGGACGCAAGGTAAAACATTTGCAAACCGCAGGAGAAATGCTCCGGGGCTTGCCTTTGACGAACGAGCTGGGCACGTGGTTAGGACACTCAAGCAGATCAGCTTCAGGCTCCTCTCCCTCGGCTACCTCCTGCAGCTCATGCCCCTGCTGTCCTTCCGCGTTCGGCTCCTCGTGAACTACTTGTGGGTTGTTTTCCTACAATCCTGTATGATGCATTGCATATGTATGAGTAACATGCATGTATATCAAGGTTACAAGATGTGCATGATGTCATGATGAGTATGTTTAATTGAAGAGTAAATCATGGCAGCAAGTTACTAGCAACTGGTCCCTTAGGCACTAAGCTTGGACCAAAGACGAATCCCGATGAAAACGAGCTACGTTCTAACTGCAAGGTATATCTCCGCTACTCATAACATTCTATAAAATTACAGCAGCAAGGACATGACTAAAGTAGCCCACCACAGAAATTTCAGCCCAAAACTCCGAGCACATTGCCCTATACAAAAATCACAAGTCAGCCCTGACCAGTGGACCTAAAAATACTTTGTACAGCCAAAGTGGTCAAACACCAGAACCAAAAGCATGTAGACCTACTAAACAGCATATAAGCAAGGCGCAAAAAGTTTCATAAGCAAAACCCTAGCCTTTATTTAATTATGAATTTCTCAATCGTCATATGAGAAAAGGGGCTTGAACTACACATAATAAAATTTCTACAGAACATGGCAAGTTTACAATTTTCATAGATAGGGCATAGCCTGACTAGACCAACAAAACAAGAATCATATTTTTCTGACCTACAGAGAATTACTTATGCATTTATCAAGTTTAAGGCATTTACCAAAATTAAATAGAACAGTATAGAAAAGTATGCCAAAAGTGGCAACTCATATTTTTCCTGCATAGTACTTCCCAAATGAAAAATAACCCAACTTGAATCACCTCATTTGGACCAAAAATGAGAGAGATATGAATTTTCAAAGATTTTACACAAAATCTAAAAACCCTTTTCATTTTTCTTTTCCTGAAAATCCACCTCAAACTGCTATGCGTACCCCAGCATGTACCCAGACCCGGTCTAAAACGCTAGGTACACCCGGCGACTACACCCCGAGTCAGCCCTGCAGGTGGGACCGAGGTCCCACTGGGCCCACCTGTCGGCCTCACCGGCGCGAGGACGCGACGGCCGGCGGCGGAACCTCGCCGCCGGCGACGCTCGGGCACAACCAAGGGCACCAACGCACCCTACGTGACGTGACGCATCCAACGAGCTGACCCGCGCGGGTCCTAGTGGCCGAAATCGCCGGCGGTGGCGCTCGCCGACGCGCGACGGCGGCGCTCGACGGTAGGAGGACCGTCGAGGCCTCGGCGGCGTCCATCCTCTAGCCTACGGGCTCCTTCACGTCCTGCAGGGCAGGAAATGCCCAGGAACTGACGACGATGATGACCCATGGCGCGGCGTGGCCTCACCGGTGCGATGGCGATGAGCTCGCCGGAAAATGGAGCACGCGGTCCTATGCGGCACTGCGGTCCCTCGTGACCTAGCCTAAGCTTCTACTCGTGCATGCGGCTCCATTGCGCGCAAGAAGATGCAGAGAGGAGGGAGGAAGAGACGGCAATGGCTCGCCGGAGCCCATGGCGGCGGCGGCCATACCCGAGGAGGTAGGAGGGCCAATGCGGCTCGTACCTGGCTGAATCGAGCGAATGGAGGGCCAGAGATGATGAAGACGAGGATGACGTGCGGAGGAAGGGGAAGAATAGAGAGGGAGAAGAAGAGTGAGGGTGGAGATGGAGTGAGTGGAGTGGCAGGCTTAGTGAAGGGCGACGGGACGTGCCCTTTCGTCGTGCTACCGCTCGCCCACGCGAGGGGGCGACCGGGCAACGCTGGCCGCGTGGCGGCGCCGCGCTGACGAGCGGGGCCAGCGGGACGCGGTGGCGAGCACTAGGCGGCTGGGCGGCGGTGTGGCCAGCGCTGTGGCCAGCCGCAGTGGATCCTGACGGCCGCATAGTGAGCACAGCGCTCGCCGGCGTACGGACGTCGCGTGGCGCGTGCTAGGCGCGACACCGTCATCGGGACGAAGACGATGACGGGTGGGAGCCGATGACAGGTGGGTCCCACCCCGATTCAAACTCCTTTTAAAATTTCAACTTGCAATATCTTCTAAACTATGGCGAATTAGGAAAAACTTTCCACATGAAAATTTCTCCAAATTTGAAGATGAACATTTTCTTCAACTACCACTTTGGCTAATTTGGCCTGGTTTAAAAGTTTCAAAAATCAGTTTGAAAATGATTTATAAAATACTATTTTTCAAACACTTAAGCCCTATTTTTGGCTATTTTGGTGCCCAAAAACTCATTTTCACAAATTGGTCCAAAAAGAAAGTTTTCTCCAAATATTTTTCTCTATAATTCATCCCAAAGGCCCAATTTCAAACAAGCAACCTATCCATCACTATTGAATTAAGTTGCAAGCACCAATATCTAAAACAAACAAACCAATTGCATCATCAACCCAAGATTAGTTGCAATACAAGGCCAAACTTAATTGCAATCCTCTAGGAGGATTCTCAATCATATTCTACAACTAAACCTAGTCATTACCTACTTCATTTGCAATCACTCATAAAAGCAATCTAATTTTATAAAGAATAGACAAGTATGCTCTAATTGCATGATGATAATGAGTGCATATGCAAATGATGACATGATTAGGAAAGCTTAATTAGTGCTTAACACTAGAGGTGTTACAGCCCTACCCCCCTTAAAAGAAATCTCGTCCCGATATTTGAGTGAACTAACCGTTTCCTATGGAACTCGGGGTATGTATCCTTCAGGTATTCTTCAGTCTCCCAAGTTGCGTCGTCGTCATCATGATGACTCCAACACACCTTGTATGTGGTGACGGAATGATTTTGAGTCAACCTCTCCTTGATGTCCAAAAGTTTTGTCGGTTCCTCTTCATATGACAGGTCGGATTGTCGTTGGATGTCAGTGAGCTTGACCTTATCCTCTAGAACACTCACGCACTTCTTCAGTTGTGACACATGAAACACAGGAAATACTGCTCCCATTTGTTCTGGCAACTCCAGTTTGTAGGCTACTTCCCCCTTCTTTTCCAAGACCTTGAATGGACCTACAAATCGAGGTGCCAACTTCTGTTTGACGCCAAATCATTTTACCTTTTTCATAGGTGACACCTTCAAATAGACGTGATCTCCAACTTCGTAGGACAGGGGTCTCCTTTTCTGGTCTGCGTAACTTTTCTGATGAGAATGAGCTGCCGCCATGTGTTTCCTGATGACTTGAACTTTCTCAGTAGCCTCTTGGATGATATCTACCCCGTAATACCTTCTGTCTCCTGTTTCTACCCAACTCAACGACGTCCTACAGCTTCTACCGTATAATGCCTCGAAAGGAGACATCTTAATACTCTCTTGGTAGCCGTTATTATACGTGAACTCAGCCAATGGTAACCATTTTTCCCATGAACCCTTAAATGATAGCAAACATGCTCTCAACAGGTCCTCAAGTACTTGGTTCACTCTCTTCATTTGACCCGAGGTCTGCGGATGATAAGCAGAGCTATGAACCAATTCTGTCCCAAGTCCTCTTTGCATCTGATCCCAAAAGTGAGCCATAAATTGAGATCCTCTATCTGATACTATCTTCTTCAGAATGCCGTGTAACCTCACGATCTCCTTGATATAAATATCGGCGTACTGGGGTGGTCGAAAGGTTGTGTTGACCGGTATGAAGTGTGCCGACTTAGTGAGTCGGTCCACAATCACCCAGATCGAATCATTGCCTTTTGACGAAGTGGGCAACCTGGTAATAAAATCCATACTAATCTCCTCCCATTTTCACTCCGGTACCGATAACGGTTGAAGTAACCCACTTGGTTTTAAGTGCACTGCCTTGACCCGACAGCAAATATCACACCTGGCTACATATTCAGCTACATCCTTCTTCATGTAGGGCCACCAGAACTGAACCTTCAAGTCATGGAACATCTTGCTACTACCAGGATGCATGGTCATCCTGGATAGGTGTGCTTCATCCATAATTAGCTTTCTAATCTCGGGATCTTGAGGTACTACTAGACGGTCATCAAACCATAATGTCCCCTGGTTATCTACCGTGAGGCGTTGCGACGGTTTAGTTTCCAACTTCTTCTTGAATGCTGCGACCACACTATCCATTTTCTGACCCTCCTTGATCCTGCTCTCCAATTCACAGTTCAACTAAATATTCTGCGAGATAACAGGATGCATAAAGTCAAAACTGGTTGGTAGTAAGGGTTGGATGGCCTTACAATGCGGCTTTCGGCTCAAAGCATCTGCAACTACGTTCGCTTTACCAGGGTGGTATTGCAAACGCAGGTTGTAATCCTTAATCAGTTCTAGACATCTGCGCTGTCTCATGTTCAACTCACTCTGCGTGAAGATATACTTCAAACTCTTATGGTCTGTATAAACATTGCAAATGTTACCGAGAAGGTAATGCCTCCAAATTTTTAATGCATGGACCACGGCTGCCAATTCTAGGTCATGAGTAGGATAATTCTGTTCATGCTTCTTCAACTGTCTCAAGGCATAAGCTATGACTCGACCTTCTTGCATTAATACACACCCTAATCCGGTACCCGATGCATCACAATAAATATCAAATGACTTCTCAATATCTGGCTGTGCAAGTACTGGTGCAGTGGTCGGCATTTCCCGTAAGGTGCGGAAAGCCGCCGCACGGCTCCATCCATACGAACTTTTCACCCTTCGAAGCAAATTGGTCATTGGCTTGGCTATCTTTGAGAATCCAGGAATGAATCATCAATAATATCCAACCAACCCAAGGAAACTCCGAACCTCATGCACCGAGGTCGGCGATTCCCACTTCAACACCTTATCAATATTAGTGGGGTCCACGGTTATCCCCTCGTCCGACGAATATGACCAAGAAACTGTACCTTCTTCATCCAAAACTCACATTTGCTGAACTTAGCATATAGTTTATGTTGCCGGAGCCCCTCCAAAACAATCCTGAGATGCTTAGCATGTTCTTCCTCACTCTCAGAGTACACCAGGATGTCATCGATAAACACCACTGTTGACAGGATATAAGACCCATTTTGGTATACTCAGAAACCTGTCAACAGTCCTCGATGGAAGGAAGATAAGCATCACATGAGTATATTTATCACTAATAAAGTTCCACTTGTACTCTTAGCTTGTGAAATGCAGGGAAGATGGAAATAAGCCCTGTGGGACCCAATATCCAGGTCGACCGACCTGGTGTTGGTTTCACAGGGGCTGACCTCCAAGCATGGTCCTTGACATGCTACAGGGGGACCATCCTAACCCCTGGAACCAAGTGTGTCACCTTTCAACAATCCAAACATTTGACACATTGGTCCAAGGATTCACATAGAAGCAACTAAGGAAGCAAGTGAACTCAACTTCGGACAAGACTGCACGTGACAGGTGGGGATAGCACCAGGAAGCTGCAGGTGTGCCAGGCACCCCAAAGCCAGGTCGGCCAACCTGGCCTTGGTGGCCTACCACCTGGACAAGCCTCCCACAGCCACTGGACCTTCTAGAAGGGGAGTGGGACCCATAGGTCAACCAACCCCTGGTCGGCCGACCTAACCAAGGGAGGGTTGACACCTGTCCTAGCATCCCACCGACTCTAGGACCTTCTAGAAGGGGAGTGGGACCCACAGGTCAGCCAACCCCTGGTCGCCCGACATGGGATGTGGGCCCACTCAAGGTCGGTTGCACTCCACCGACCTCCCCATCACATTTCCCATGTGTGGGAATTCCCAGACGTCCATTCCAAGGTCGGTGGATCCAACGGCGCATGGTGGAGGGGCACACGGATCGATGACGTGGTGGTGGAGTAGCCCTTACTCCACCTCCCACTTGGAGTAGCCCCTACTCCACCTCTCCACTATAAATACTCCCTCACTCCCTCTCATTCAAGACATCAAGGAGAAGCCTCTTGAGAGCATGTGAAGCTATATAGTCCACTATAGTAGTAGTAGTAGTGTGGGAGTTAGAGTGAGTCGAGCGAAGCTCGGGGTCTCCGGAATTGTCTTCTGGAGAGTCTGGTATGTCTTCCTCCTATTCTAGTAAGACTCTCAGCATTTAATATATTATTCTTCCTTTACTTTCCTCTTAGTAGTGCTAGTATTTACTTTATGTCTTAGTTACCCTAAGTGTACAATCCTCTTTGCTGGCACATTGCTTTGCCTTGTTGTGAAGTGCTCGAAGCCTTAGCTAGGCCTAGAGTAGCCAGGAGGCTAAGAGTAGTAGGAATAGTGTAGACGTGGTGTCTAGACTAGGACTGCCAGTGTGGACTTCTTGTCGCACTCAAGAACGCCCGGAGCGAAGTGTGACAGACATCTCCGGGACCTTGGAGTTACTCTTGTAGTGTTCTTAGGCAAGTTGCAAATAATAGTTGGTCTGAACTAGTAGCCGCCTCAGGGGGTGACTGTGCCACCCCCGTTTCGACTATCGGCCACAGCATGAGGAGAGTTAACTCTCATGTATACTTAGGATAGTTGGGACAGAACCTAAACACTAGGACTAATTCATGGAAGCAAAGCCAAGATACATTAGGAATCTTACACTCTCTCGTTGCCCTCTCACCTAGCTGCTACTCCACTAGTTATCTCCTAGAATCTCTTGCTAGCTCCTCGATCCATCCTTCCTATACACTTCGTTCATCCCTGTATCACTAGTAATACTAGATGATAGACATCTGGATCTCCTTTCCCTATTGACTCCTAGCTACGGCTTTCCCTTGGGAGAAATATAAATCGACAACCTTGGAATACTCCTCAGTGAAATGCTACAGCGGTACATTATGTGCACTTGCAGAATATCCAATAGTTAGAGAATTACCCCTCCTGGCATCTTTGGTGTTGCTGCCATACTTCTGGTGGTTGCGCTAAGAAAAGCCAACAAGCATTTCTGGCGCCGTTGCCGGGGACTAGACTTTACGTACTGTCTTTGCGTTCGAAATGTCAACAAGCATTTACGCGCGCCGTTGCCGGGAAAGCGTTAGCCTAGGAGTTTTTAATAGGATCGAATCCGGGGTCAATGACCAATCTAGTTATCAATTAGTGTTAGGGGTTTACCTCCCCACCTGTCTTGCTTCTTTTGAATCTAGACGGTGCATGAACGGTTGTTGAGGAGAACTAGACATTGTCAAGTTCCACCTCCAGGGTTCATTTGAACCTAAACCTGTTCAAGGAAGGAGGCGTTGCACTAGTTATCAAAGAAGCCATGACCCAAAAGGTCATCCCTAACTATTCTGCACCATTAGCTGACTATGTCGCTACGGGTTCGCAGCTTAGCTTGGGGGATGCAACTTTTGAGTCTATGCTTATCAATATGGTGCAAGCCAACCCGTTTGTGGGAAGCCACACGGGAATGCCAATGCCCATCTCCAACACTTCCTGTAGGTGTGTGGGACCTTCACCATTTAGAATGTCTCCACAAAAGCCATCTGTCTTCACCTTTTCCCATTCTTGCTATTGGGAAAGACGAAGCAGTAGTCTTGCACCAACAGAGAAGAGGTTGCCGTCAATATAAAACCTTCCCATCATTAGGACAGAACAGCTCCATCACTCATAATCCAATCATAGATTGTGAGTGATAAATTGATCCAAGGAATGTATCATTCAATAACCTCACTCCTGCTTTGAAGCAATCTCATACACATCATTTTCCACATCCACTCTCTATTCTAGTATGCTTTGGTTTGGTTGTGCTTCTGGGGTGCTTCCATAGGCTCCTTAAATTAAGCGTGGTGCTTAGGTTAATCTGCCTACCTTAATCAAATAAGACATGGAGTCAAGTTTGATTAATTGAATCGAAAATTACTAGTGTAGACTTTGGTTGTATGCCTGGACTAACCCCTACAGGAAGTTCAAATCCATGAGGGTAAGTCTTTAAGAGAAATTCACAAATGCGATGAACATTGAATGAAACCTTGATCAAGAAGAGAATGGAGATCTTGACGGTATGGCAAAGTGCAATCATCCCCATCCATCTCCAGGATGGAATGATGCACATTCAAGCTCAATTGTCAATGGAGAGGTCCTGCTCTATAGACCTAAAACACGGAGCCCTCCGCTGACCAGGTATGTCAGTAGTTATCTCATGTTTACTTCATGCATTTCAATTCTACATTTCCCTTTCAATTGCATGTTTACTTTTAAAACTGCATATTTTATTTTGATAAAATAAGTTAGACATAGGTAATAAAACTTGAGAAGAGTGAAAAGCTGAGCTGGTGGGACCACCATGGCCAGGTCGACCGACCTATCATGTGGGGTCCACCACCTCTCTTCTCACTCTGGCTAGAAGCTGGGATCCAAGGAGCAGTATAGGATGCCCTGAGACTCCAAAGCCAAGGTCGACTGACCTGGACTTGGTGCCACCAGGCACCCTGCTGCCTCCCAATTACAACCAAGGATCCTATGCCCATCACACTAGCCAGAATTCGAGGAGAGATGGTCCATTGCTTATGAATTTAGCTTAGGACGCCACTTGGATGCTTTGGGGAGCATATCACCAGCCAAAGCCAGCATAGGGAGTAGCAATGCATGCTTAAGTGTCCCCATTGTTCATGGGAATCCCTTTGGTGCTTGCCTCCACTTTTGCTTTCTCCTTTTCTCTTTCACCAAACACTAAACATAGGAATACGAAGCGACCCCAGCAACTTTGGACCATGACCACCACCATCCTTGCCAGACAACCTGACTTAACATGACTAAAGTGGTAGGAGGCACAAACCTTGGTTGACCGACCAGGTTTATGGTCCAATGTTTGTGACTTTTTGCAAATACGAGGCTAGATTCCTTGTCCAGAGTGAGAGCATGCTTCATAGGGGCTAGGGCCAGGTCGGCCGACCTACCCTTTGGGTGGCCTTGCCTTGCCCTTTCACCCCTATAACTAGCACCCCAAGTTGAGCTCAATACCACACCATAGCCAGCAGAATCATCTCGAGCTCACTTGACTTTCTCTCTCCTCTTTAGTGTTCCAAGCCTTCTCAAGCTAAGTGTAGTAGTAGCCATAACCAAAAACCCAAAAACATTTCCCTCTCCAATTGCATGTTTACTTTTACCTCTGCATTTATTTCATTATAACACTTAGTTATCATGCATAAGAAAAGAAAAAAAACCTTTTGCTTAACCTGCTGAGTAGCTTGGGCACCAGGTGGGGCCCATGGCTAGGTCGGCCGACCCAACCTTGGTGCCACCTACCTGCCAACTTCGCCCCACTGCTTTGCCATGCCATGTTCATAACTTGCTCAAGCTTAAATCTTAAAATCATGATAGGATTAGCATCATAGGCTTACTTGAACATCTAGATGAAGCTAGCTTGGCAAACTCTGCAGCTTTGAGCAAAGAACTTTCGGTGCACTTAGTTTGCTTGTGCTTGAGAGTGTCACCAGAGCTTGGGGGAGGCCAACCATGGGTCGGCCGACCCAGTGGTTGGGCCCACCTCCTTCCAGCTTCTGGTATGTGTGGTCATATAGCTCTAGGAGGAGTGCTACAAGAAAAGAAACACAGGAAACTATCAACTTACATCCTAGGAGCTAGACTCCCTCACTCTCACCTCTTGCTTTAGCTAAGAAGATGAAGAAATGCACCATTCCATTTAGCTAAGCAAGAATGCTTAAGCCACTAAGCCAATCATAACCTTGAGAGCTACTTGCACCAAGGTTTTGAGCTGGTAGATCACCAAAGGTAGGGGTCAGCCGATCCTGCCATTGGGCCCACTCATGCTTCTTTCACTTTGGCTAGATGTGTAGACTTAGGAACAACACTTGGATGCTCCAGGGATTCCCAAGTGTGGGTCGGCCGACCCACACATGAACCCCATTGGCTACCTGTTGTTTCCTACTCACATCACAATCCTATACACACTATGCTAGTCAAACGTTGAAAGAAGTGGCCCCTTGGTCCATCACTCCAAGCATAGATACCCCTCTTCACCTTGGGACCAAACCACCAGCTCACATCTGCAAAGTGGTCAACGAGGCATGCTTGAGTGCCCCCATGGTCCATGGGAATCACTCGAGCCATGTCCCCACTTTTGCCAATCACCTTCTATCGTTCATCAAACACTAGACTAGGGAATCACTAAAATATCACTACCTCTGATCCACACCTAGCCTTCACTCTCCTGAAACTTCATGGTAAAAGGTTGAGAGTGTTGAGAGGCCAAGCTTGGGGGTCGGCCGACCCCCCACTTTGTGCCAAGTCAGAGATGTTTTCATCAGGATTCCCTGCTCATAGTCCAATAGAACATTTAGTTGTGCTTAGGGGAGATCGGCCTACCTTAGCTTTGGGACTCCACCATTTTCCCTTCTCCCCTTGTGAACGCCCTTGCAGTGTGAGCCCAAATCCACACTCAGAATCATCTTGAGCTCACATTGCCTTCTCTTCTCTCTCTAAGCTTAGGATAAGTGGAAGCTTTCTTTTGCCCTCTTCCTTATCCTCACTCACTTCAAGAAGGGGGATGCCACGAGCATGCTCCCAAAGAGAGAAAGAGAGATATGTTGGGAGTGCACCCAACATAAAGTGACCTCCACTCACTTCCCACTTTGGCACAAAGCAAGGGGAGGAGCATCCTGGGTCGGTCGACCCAGGAGGTAGGCAGCCAGCATATGGGTTTTGATCTACTCATCCAACCAATGCTCATGGTGATTCTTCTTTTTGAATTGGAGGAGTTGCATGGGTCAGCCGACTTGTGGTATGGCCACCCAGCACCCTCACTCTATCACATAGCCATCCACCATCTTGCTGCTAAATCCACACTTTAAGGTCTCCAAGGGTCTAGGTCGACCAACCCATAAAGTTGGTCACCAACACCCTTGCTCACTTACTCTCCTCCCCTATGAACACATTTACAGTGTGAGCCCTTCTTCTAGTAGCAATAGAAGCTTGTCTTGCTCAAAGAGCAAATGTGGTGTGTGTCACTACCCACTGGCACACCTTGCCGTGGGAGTGACTATGCCCCACAAGGACCACTAACAATTGGGAGGACTAATGCTAACGCTAATCTTTGTTTCCCTAGTGTGTCCCTGTGTTGTCTCACCTTTTGCAGCTAAGAGAAGAAGTTGCTCTCCCCAATAAGTGCCTTGTGCACCTCCACTGAGAGTAAGAGTCCAAGAGCAGCCTCATATTCGGCCCTCTTGGACCGCACGGGCAAGAAGCCAAAGTGTTGCAGGAACAAGTAGACCTTGCAGGTGAAGGTGAAGAAGAAGACGATGAGGTAAACTCCATGGACATTCTAGGTCCATATGGAGAACCCGTGTCCATATCACACTCCAAGAGTGCACACTCCTTACCCATGAGGTAGAAGATGGACATGGACGAACTCATCAACAACACTAAGCTTGGCTCAACAAAATGCCCAACCTCGACAACAATACAAGATGAGCAAAAGCCAAGCTTGGGGGAGATCCCTCCCCCACTAAGGTAAGTTTATCCAAGGTATGTCCCTTATCTTGTATTTTCTTTTATTTACTTTATTATAAAATAAAATTTTGATTATAATAAAAAGGCTTATCTATCTCCCTCATGCTTCATGTGTGCTTTTCTTCATATGGAAATGATGATGAAATTGCTAGTTAATGTTTCTCTAGTGCTTGCTTACAACTTAGCACTCCTCTAAGTATGGATTACTTGGCACTTTTAACCATCATGAATTTGATCACTTAGTGGGTTGCGAGTGCTAAAACAAAGTCTAAGTTGTTGTGAGATATGAGATAGTTGAGATAAGAGCTCTACACTATTGTTTTAAGCACGCATGATTGTCGAGAAATTTATTTTGAAAATGAATAAAAACTTAATTGTTCCTCAATGGTGATGAAATTCCTACCATGTTCATATATACTCGCATATGAAAAAGCCTTCTACATAAGCTACTCGCTTGCATTGAGTTTGGTTAAGTCTTGTAGAACCCGTGTTAGAGGTTTGTCATGCTCCTAAGATCAAGATCCACATACCACCAAATATGCTTTGCTTCTAATCCGATAATACGCAACCATTCATATGCTACTCCTACCCCGGGGGTACGCATCTCCATCCATACTACCATTCCTGTGCTGCTTCTACACTGGAAGTACGCACCTCCATACCTACCAATTCTACCAAATGGGTTGCTCCATATTCCAAATGTTAGAAATCCCCTCTTAGTTATCAATTGTTAGATGAGACACACCCCAAAAAGGCTAGGCATCTACTCCATGGATAGATCCCTTCACTCTCAAAAAAAGAAAAAATAGAAAAAAAAGAGAGAGAGCTAGCCTTGTCTCAATAGAAGTAGAGAGAGAAATAGAATCAAATGAAAGAGCAACCTCATCCACCATACATCCACCATTCTTCTATTACCTTACCATCCATCGCCTACATCATTTCATTCATTCCATTTCCATATCTTGATCTGGGAGTATGACAAGTCTCTTCTGTGGTCCAAGTCTCTTAACTAAACATATGCATTGCGGGTATGTTATTCCTTGACATACCTATTTGAGCTCCACATAAAGCCTTATTAGAGATAGGATGTTTTGGAAATGCAAACACATGATGTGCCTTGGTGAGAATTCATACACCACTTGAGCGACCTGAGAGAAACCATTTGAGGAACATTAAGACTTCTTTTGAAAAACTTATCAAAAACCTCTGGCATGAAACTTGCTAAAGAATGAGAAAAGTAGATGCTCTAGTCAAAGCCGTTTCGTCTTCCAACATCCCAAGACTAAGTTAATGCCATAAGCCCCACGAGTGCTAAAGTAATATTGGTGTGTTAGCATTGCTAATTTTTCCATTCAAGGAGAAGTTCATTGTTGTGCACTTAGTACTATTGAGATGTTAACTTACTGATAATACCTGATCCAATCGAACCAAGTCTTGATCGTTTGCTCAGGACGAGAAAAGGTTAAGCTTGGGGGATCTTGTTGACGGGATATAAGACCCATTTTGGTATACTCAGAAACCTATCAACAGTCCTCAATGGAAGGAAGATAAGCATCACATGAGTATATTTATCACTAATAAAGTTCCACTTGTACTCTTAGCTTGTGAAATGCAGGGAAGATGGAAATAAGCCCTGTGGGACCCAATATCCAGGTCGACCGACCTGGTGTTGGTCTCACAGGGGCTGACCTCCAAGCATGGTCCTTGACATGCTACAGGGAGACCATCCTAACCCCTGGAACCAAGTGTGTCACCTTTCAACGATCCAAACATTTGACACATTGGTCCAAGGATTCACATAGAAGCAACTAAGGAAGCAAGTGAACTCAACTTCGGACAAGACTGCACGTGACAGGTGGGGATAGCACCAGGAAGCTGCAGGTGGGCCAGGCACCCCAAAGCCAGGTCGGCCGACCTGGCCTTGGTGGCCTACCACCTGGACAAGCCTCCCACAGCCACCTGGACCTTCTAGAAGGGGAGTGGGACCCATAGGTCAACCAACCCCTGGTCGGCCGACCTGACCAAGGGAGGGTTGACACCTGTCCTAGCATCCCACCAACTCCAGGACCTTCTAGAAGGGGAGTGGGACCCACAGGTCAGCCAACCCCTGGTCAGCCGACCTGGGATGTGGGCCCACTCAAGGTCGGTTGCACTCCACCGACCTCCCCATCACATTTCCCATGTGTGGGAATTCCTAGACATCCATTCCAAGGTTGGTGGATCCAACGGCGCATGGTGGAGGCGCACACGGATCGATGACGTGGCGGTGGAGTAGCCCCTACTCCACCTCTCCACTATAAATACCCCCTCACTCCCTCTCATTCAAGACATCAAGGAGAAGCCTCTTGAGAGCATGTGAAGCTATGTAGTCCACTATAGTAATAGTAGTGTGGGAGTTAGAGTGAGTCGAGCGAAGCTCGGGGTCTCTGGAATTGTCTTCTGGAGAGTCTGGTATGTCTTCCTCCTGTTCTAGTAAGACTCTCAGCATTTAATATATTATCTTCCTTTACTTTCCTCTGAGTAGTGCTAGTATTTACTTTATGTCTTAGTTACCTTAAGTATACAATCCTCTTTGCTGGCACATTGCTTTGCCTTGTTGTGAAGTGCTCAAAGCCTTAGCTAGGCCTAGTGTAGCTAGGAGGCTAAGAGTAGTAGGAATAGTGTAGACGTGGTGTTTAGACTAGGACTGCCAGTGTGGACTTCTTGTCGCACTCAAGAACGCCCGGAGCGAATATGACAGACCTCTCCGGGACCTTGGAGTTCTCTTGTAGTGTTCTTAGGCAAGTTGCAAATAATAGTTGGTCTGAACTGGTAGCCGCCTCAGGGGGTGACTGTGCCACTCCCCATTTCGCCTATCGGCCACAGCATGAGGAGAGTTAACTCTCACGTATACTTAGGATAGCTGGGACAGAACCTAAACACTAGGACTAATTCATGGAAGTAAAGCCAAGATACATTAGGAATCTTACACTCTCTCGTTGCCCTCTCACCTAGCTGCTACTCCGCTAGTTATCCCCTAGAATCTCTTGCTAGCTCCTTGATCCATCCTTCCTATACACTTCATTCATCCCTCTATCACTAGTAATACTAGATGATAGACATCTAGATCTCCTTTCCCTATTGACTCCTAGCTACGGCTTTCCCTTGGGAGAAATATAAATCGACAACCTTGGAATACTCCTCGGTGAAATGCTACAGCGGTACATTCTGTGCGCTTGCGGAATATCCAATAGTTAGAGAATTACCCCTCCTGGCATCTCTGGCATTGCTGCCATACTTCTGGTGGTTGCGCTAAGAAATGCCAACAAGCATTTCTGGCGCCGTTGCCGGGGACTAGACTTTCTGTCTGTCTCTAGTGATTGCGTTCAGAAATGTCAACAACCACGACAAATCTATCGAGTTCAGGCATAAAGATCGAATTCATCAAATACATAAAGTATGCAGGGGCATTTGTCAGTCCAAAGGACATAACCAAATACTCATACAACCCGTATCTGGTTGAAAACGTGGTCTTCGGCACATCTTCAGGCCTGATCTTAATCTGATGGTACCCTGACTTCAAATCTATCTTGGAAAACACCTTGGCCTTGGATAATTGATCAAACAAAATATCAATCCAAGGCAAGCGATACTTATTCTTGATTGTGGCAGCATTGAGCATGCGGTAATCTACGCACATGCGCAACGATTGATCTTTGTTTTTGACAAACAAAACTAGGCTACCCCATTCTGACACACTAGGTCATATCAAGCCCTTATCTAGCAATTCCTTCAACTATGCCTTAAGCTCCTTTAACTCATCGGGTGGCATAGGATACGGCCTTCTGCAAATTGGTGCCGTTCCAGGCAGTAACTCAATGCGAAACTCCACCTCCCGATCAGGTGGTAATCCCGGTAGTTCCTCTGGAAAGTCATCCAGGAACTCACATACTACCGGTATTCCAGCTAGTGGAATCATCTCAGTGGCATACATAACTCTTTACAACTTAGTTTTCTGAGGCAAAGGTATCTGAATGGTCCCTTCACCTAAAGGCTTTCTGATTGAAATCATCCTATTGGTAGAATCCGATACGATGCCCCAAAAGTTCATCCAACTCATCCCTACAATCACATCCACTCCTAGTCCGAGGAGAACAATTAAGTTCAACCAGAACCTCCAATCTTCTAAATCCAGCGTTGCTCCTTGGACTATCTGTTTCATGCTAATATCAGCCCCAGCTGAGCTCAAACGAAACTCTATACCCAGTTCAGTTATCTTTTGATCATGCTGTTGTGCAAATGCTTGACTTATAAAGGAATGTGATGATCCAGTATCAAACAAAATAGCAGCAGGGATCTCATTGATAGGAACATACCAGTAGTCATGGGCTCTCCGGCTAGAATTTCTTCAATCGAGGTCAGGTGTGCACGTGCCGGAATCTGCCTCCTTGGATGGGGGCAGTACCTGCTGAAGTGACCTGTCTGCCCACAGTTGTAGCATGGCCCAAATGGAACAGATTTGTTTCCCGCTGTGCTACTCTGACCAGGCTTGTTCTGGATAACAGGGGTACGGAAAGCTTTTTGATATTTCCGGTTTCCCTGAGCAAGCCAGTTCTTCTTCGGTGGGGGTTTGAATCGATTGCCTTGGTTGGGAGCACGGTACGGAGGACGGAATGCAGGTGGAGCCCTCTGCTGAGACGGGCCACCTTCATTCGCCCTCTTGCGGTTCTTTGATGCAGCATGCAGGTTGTTCTAGTTCTCCTGAATCAGGCAGTCATTGTAGAAGTCATTGAAAGTAACCCGGGTAGAAGTACCCATGGTTTTCATCAGTTTGGTGCTAAGTCCCCTCTTGAAAGCAGCTATCTTAGCTTCATCAGTATTCACTAACTCAGGTGCATATCGAGACAAGCTGTTGAACTGATGATGATACTCCTTCACAGAACGAGTACCCATTGTCAGGTTGTGGAATTCTACCTTCTTCATTGCGATCACCGATGCCGGAACAAATGCTGCACGGAAAGCTCGGATGAACATGTCCCAAGTAATTGGCTGTCCTGCAGGCTAGGTATTGCGGTGTTGAATCCACCACAGCTGTGCTTCTTCTTCTAGCATGTGAGTAGCATAGGTAGTCTTGAGATCCTCTGTCAGGCGCAGTAACCGGAACTTCTCCTCCATTGATGCAAGCCAAGCATCAGCGACAAGTGGATCTGGAGCTGACTTAAAGGAAGGCGGCTTGGTATCCATGAAGTCCTTGAAGTCACTGAACTAGTTTGGTGGGGGTCCTTGATACCGATGGTTCGCATTTTGATTGTTAAAGTTGGTGCATAGCAGCTCCTCGATGTTGCACTGACTCCCTAGGAACCGATGGAAGAACTGCTCCGGGGTTGGTGGTGGTGGTGGCCACGGTGTTCCAATTGGTGGTGGTGCCAGTGTAACGGAACCAACCAACTAATATAATTACAGTGCACTAATCAAGCCACCCTGGCAGCTTAAGCGGTAAACCGCAATTATACCAGCCCGGTAGTACGGAAATCCTGAAGGATTTCATCAACATCACATTACATCCCAGATTAAGTTTCAATGATTACCATCCATGATCATTACATCAAGTTTCGAATAAAATATTACATAGAGTACATAAATTTAGTTATTACAAACCAAGTCTGAATAAAAGTGCGGAAGCAAATATTTAGACAAGTTCTCCGACACACACCGAGTTTTTCACAAACATAGTGCCAGGTCATACATCTGGTTCCACAAAAGCACAAGGTACGGAGGAAGAATCGATCTTGCCCACGATCTATTCATCACCCACAGCCGGATGGAAGCATGTCGGGTAGTAGCCGTAGAACATCTCCCCATCTGCAACAACATTGGGAATTGCACCCTGAGTACATTGTACTCCGCAAGACTTACCCGACTAAAGAAAATAAAGACACTTTGGTGGATGCCAGGCTTTATGTGGGGTAGCTGACTCTTTTATTTGCAAAAAGGTGAGCTTATTATATATTCTTAGTGACAAAGGACTCTCTAGCTTACTAATTAAGTTGCAGCCTATGAAGCTATGTTAGCACCTGCACTACTCACTTTTAGTAGAAGCAAACATCATTATTAAATACCGCATTGATTGAGTAATCATTGATCCAGCATGAGTGAACATAACCAACTCGCATTTCAAGTTATTGTTGGCGACAGTGCCGCTGCTCGGTCAAGTGTTCACGGTCCAGGAACGATGGTGATTATAATCGATTGCAAACAAGCTGGCGAGGTATTCCTCACACAAACCACACTCTCTGGCCAAAGTGAGTGACGGTCACCTTGATCTACTCGGGTAGAGGCACGGGATGAACAACTCACCACCATGACCAAGGAAACTCCCGGCTGCCAACAGGTAAGCGTGCCCATCAAATGACACCGCCCCATCTTAAGGACTCACTCTCCGGGCACCTTGTTTTCCCCTCCCCCATCGTCGGCATGGATACCTGGAAGTTGAAACTCGGCCCAAGTAGATTCTAGGCTTCGCGGTTGGGCACTCCGGCCCTTCCAGCTATCTGTGAGGCATTGTTCAACATGATCCGAGGACGTACGAAGCCATATTATTTATAGGTGACATAGCCCGGAAGGCCTAGTCGGGTAATTTAGCATGGCCACATGGTTATGTTCTAACAACAACCTATCACCATTCTCAATCCAGAGGGTAGTAACAACCTATCCTCGTAGATGATGGTCGATCATCTGTCTTCTACCGTTAAGTAGCAGGCCTAAGCATCTACGTAGCCCTGCACGTAAAATAGGATATCTTTTGTGGCAAGGTAGTCCTAATGCAACTATGTTTTCGAACAACTCCTATAACGTAATGCATCAAAAGGAATAAAGGATGCAAGGTAAAACATTTGCAAACCGTAGGAGAATTGCTCCGGGGCTTGCCTTTGACAAACAAGCTGGGCACGTGGTTAGGACCCTCGAGCAAATCAGCTTCAAGCTCCTTTCCCTCGGCTACCTCCTGCAGCTCGTGCTCCTGCTGTCCTTCCATGTCCGGCTCCTCATGAACTAGTTGTGGGTTGTTTTCCTGCGATCCTGTATGATGCATTGCATATGTATGAGTAACATGCATGTATATCAAGGTTACAAGATGTGCATGATGTCATGATGAGTATGTTTAATTGAAGAGTAAATCATGGCAGCAAGTTACTAGCAACTGGTCCCTTAGGCACTAAGCTCGGACCAAAGACGAATCCCGGTGAAAACGAGCTAGGTTCTAACTGCAAGGTATATCTCCGCTGCTCATAACATTCTATAAAAATTACAGCAGCAAGGACATGACTAAAGTATCCCATCACAGAAATTTCAGCCCAAAACTCCGAGCACATTGCCCTATACAAAAATCACAATTCAGCCCTAACCAGTGGACCTAAAAATACTTTGTACAGCCAAAGTGGTCAAACACCAGAACGAAAAGCATGTAGACCTACTAAACAGCATATAAGCAAGGAACAAAAAGTTTCATAAGCAAAACCCTAGCCTTTATTTAATTATGAATTTCTCAAGCATCATATGAGAAAAGGGGCTTGAACTACACATAATAAAATTTCTATAGAACATGGCAAGTTTACATTTTTCACAGACAGGGCATAGCCTAACTAGACCAGCAAAACAAGAATCACATTTTTCTGACCTACAGAGAATTACTTATGCATTTATCAAGTTTAAGGCATTTACCAAAATTAAATAGAACAGTACAGAAAAGTATGCCAAAAGTGGCAACTCATATTTTTCCTGCATAGTACTTCCCAAATGAAAAATAACCCAACTTGAATCACCTCATTTGGACCAAAAATGAGAGAGATATGAATTTCCAAAGATTTTACACAAAATCGAAAACCCATTTCATTTTTCTTTTCCTGAAAATCCACCTCAAACTGCTATGCGTACCCCAGCATGTACCCAGACCCCGTCTAAAACGCTAGGTACACCCGGCAACCTACACCCCGAGTCAGCCCTGCAGGTGGGACCGGGGTCCCACGGGGCCCACCTGTCGGCCTCACTAACACGAGGACGCGACGGCCGGCGGCGGAACCTCGCCGTCGGCGGCGCTCGGGCGCAACCAAGGGCACCAACGCACCCTACGCGACGTGGTGCATCCAACGAGCTAACCCGCGTGGGTCTTAGTGGCCGAAATCGCCGGCGGTGGCGCTCGCCGATGTGCGGCGGCGGCGCTCGACGGTAGGAGGACCGTCGAGGCCTCGGCGGCGTCCATCCTCTAGCCTACGGGCTCCTTCACGTCCTGCAGGGCAGGAAATGCCCAGGAACCGACGATGATGATGACCCATGGCGCGGCGTGGCCTCACCGGAGCGATGGCGACGAGCTCGCCGGAAAATGGAGCACGCGGTCCTATGCGGCACTGCGGTCCCTCGTGACCTAGCCTAAGCTTCTACTCATGCATGCGGCTCCATTGCATGCAAGAAGATGCAAAGAGGAGGGAGGAAGAGACGGCAATGGCTCGCCGGAGCCCATGGCAGCGACGGCCATACCCGAGGAGGTAGGAGGGCCAATGTGGCCCGCACCTGGCCGAATCGAGCGAACGGAGGGCCGGAGATGATGAAGACGAGGGTGGCGAGCAAGATGCTGCCCTCGGCTTCATGTTCTACTGGTGAAAATCGGAGCTAGGCGGTGGCGGAGCGGTCGGCGGCCATGGCGTGCGGAGGAAGGGGAAGAATAGAGAGGGAGAAGAAGAGTGAGGGTGGAGATGGAGTGAGTGGAGTGGCAGGCGAAGTGAAGGGCGACGGGATGTCCCCTTTCGGTGTGCTGCCGCTCACCCACGCGAGCAGGCGACCGGGCGACGCTGGCCGCGTGGCGGCGCCGCGCTGACGAGCGGGGCCAGCAGGACGCGGTGGTGAGCACTGGGCGGCGGGCGGCGCGGCGGTGTGGCCCCAGCCCGGCCGCAGTGGATCCTGACGGCCGCACAGCGAGCACGGCGCTCGCCGACGTACGGACGCCGCGTGGCGTGTGCCTGGCGCGACACCGTCGTCGGGAGGAAGACGATGACGGGTGGGAGCCGATGATAGGTGGGTCCCACCCTGATTCAAACCCTTTTGAAATTTCAACTTGCAATATCTTCTAAACTATGGCAAATTAGGAAAAACTTTCTACATGAAAATTTCTCCAAGTTTGAAGATGAACATTTTCTTCAACTACCACTTTGGCTAATTCGGCCTGGTTTAAAAGTTTCAAAATCAGTTTGAAAATGATTTATAAAATACTATTTTTCAAACACTTAAGCACTGTTTTTGGCTATTTTGGTGCCCAAAAACTCATTTTCACAAATTGGTCCAAAAAGAAAGTTTTCTCCAAATATTTTTCTCTATAATTGATCCCAAAGGCCCAATTTCAAACAAGCAACCTATCCATCACTATTGAATTAAGTTGCAAGCACCAATATCTAAAACAAGCAAACCAATTGCATCATCAACCCAAGATTAGTTGCAATACAAGGCCAAACTTAATTGCAATCCTCTAGGAGGATTCTCAATCATATTCTACAACTAAACCTAGTCATTACCTACTTCATTTGCAATCACTCATAAAAGCAATCTTATTTTATAAAGAATAGACAAGTATGCTCTAATTGCATGATGATAATGAGTGCTTATGCAAATGATGACATGATTAGGAAAGCTTAATTAGTTCTTAACACTAGAGGTGTTACAGGCCCTCACCCTCATCCCACCGAAGGAGCTCACCATCATTTAGACAAAGCCTCTCATCGTCGTGCCACTGAAGGAGATCGTGCCAGCACCTCATCCTCATCAGCAATCCAACTACGCCCGCACCATGCCTACACTCTATCTCTCGCCGCCCTCATCACGTCTCGCCATTAAAGGACCACGCCAACAGGAGGGCCCGAAGTACAAATCAGCCACCCCGTGTGTCACTCTGTTTGGAGTTCAGGCTATGCTGGAACAAATCTAAGTGGTACCCCTAGGACAAGATCTCCATGATCATCATTTGGCTTAAGTGAGAGGAAGCGATTAAGAGAAAGCATGGCAGATCTAGAGAAGCATATTGAAGACCTCACCCAGGCCAATGCCAAAGCCAATAAGCAGATTGAGGATCTCTCACATGCCAACACTACAAATAAGAAAGTCTTAGCATTCCTATCTGGGGCCATTGAGAGGTTGACTAAGAGGGTAGATAAGAACAAGATCAAGCATTTTGGCTTGAAGTCCCTTGTCCGCATCATGTCACACAGCATAGCCAACCATCATGAGGATAATTGAGAGAGAGTGTGTTAGTCGATTGATAAGGCACCTGTGTCTATGTTTAGTTTGAGAGTTTACATTAGTTCGCTCGATCAGTTCATCTTAGTTCGTTCAAGATTCAATAGTTCATTTGGAAATGTAATAAAGTACCTTAAATGATATCAATAAAGTTTTATTAGTGTCATATATTCTCTCTCTATTATTTTTGGATATGTGTTTGTCTCCACATGTTGTGAATTAGAGATAACAAAAAACAAGTCTCGGGAAAGGCCACACCGACAAACTAGAAGTGTTTTGATCATGAAATTTTGAGAAAATAGAAGTCACGAACAACAAGATCACACATGATGAAGCAGGCCTCGACTAGCCACAAAGCTAGGTCAACTGGCCTCATGGCCAGGTGACGCCGTCCTCCCCACCTCTCCGTTCCTATTTTCATTCAACCACAGTCTCGTACGTATCTCATACTCTCTATTTTCAAAATTATTTCTCTCTCGTTTTGAATTAAATTAAAGATTGTTTTATAAACAAGCTCTAAAACAAATCCTGATGAAAGTTAAGCTAGCTTTTCCATGACTTAAAGATATATTCGCACAACACTTTTCCAAGAAGTTTTCTTATTGTTGGGAACTCTATTATGGAACCCATACCACTTAGGCCCTTGTGGAATGTGAGATAGAAGAATGATGGGAACATAATTCTTGATGTTTTGTTGTTTGGAGAAATTTTTTTGAAAACCTTAAAAACTATAGCTGTACCCTCCACTATGGTAATTGCAATGGCCTACCAAAGCCTTACATGATGAAGAGAATGTTAAACCAGCTCATAAGCTGCTAACTTTATGTGGAGTTGGGTCAAATCGTGCAAGACCCTTGTCGAGAGGAGGTCATACCGCCAAGAGCAAGATCACGTACACCCACATATATCTTTGCTCCTACCCTAGGAGTATGCAAAAACATGCTTTCCGCCCAAAAACTATCTCCTACCCTAGGAGAAGATCCAAAAAGATTGTTAGGATTTCCAAATAAATGCTCCGAGATTGTGATAATTTCTTTCCAAGTTTGTTGTATTCTAGGCGGAGGCATGAAGCTATGCAAAAACATCTATAAAAAAATGGACAAATGTCCAATCATTCAAAAAGTCCAAATGATAGCTCATGACCTCTATACTGGAAAAAGTTCATCATCACAAGAAAGTCCAAGATCTCCATAGTAAAAAATTCTTCAAGAAGACCCCTGGAGGAGCAAAGTAGAATTAGGTTAGACACCAAATATTTCCACACACATATGCACATCTTGATCTAAGTGTATGCCACTCCCCTCCGAGGATCCTAGCTTTGACTTAGAAACACATGGCAGGTAAGTATGCTACATCCTTGAAATACCTGAAACTCTAGATATAGCCTTTTTAGAGGTAGGATATTTTGAAGGCATCAATCATCTATGCTTTGGTAAGGATCCAAAAATACTACATATAAGAGTGATCTAAGTGTACCACAAGAAGGAGAAGGGAAGCTATGATTTCTTTTTATAAACATATGCAAAAAAACTCCAAGTGATAGGATTGACGGATGAAAGGGGCTCTGTTTCACGTTGTTCGATTCCTCAACGGCCCAAAGTTGTATGGTGGACACATTGGATCCCACAAGAATAGGTATGACATGTAATGTGAAATAACCTTTCCTTGAGGACAAGTAAGCCCCTAGTGTGGGGGAGCTTGTTGACACCTCTTAATGTCAATTATAGACCATCAACTAATGCATGAAAAGATGAAAAATGATTTATAAAGCATAGTTGTAGGGTTTGATTCCCGACGAGTTCCATGAGTTTTGGTATTTTCACTTGTGTTGCAGATATTGAATATTTTAATACACAAAAAGTACTTCAAATAATGAAACAGAGCATGCGATTGTGAGGAGCTCGTTGAGACGATCGAAATGGACATATCATTCACTATATTTGGAGTCCCGACGAGAGAGTCCACGATGGATACGACTTGGAATACTCTAGAAGACACCAGAACCATCACCAAGCGAGAGTTTTAAGGACTAACCTGACAAACTGCACAACATTGGTGAATTATGATTTTTCAGAGATTAAACAGAATAAGCTAAAGAAGAGTAGAAGCTAAGGAACCATATAAAATCACGTCGGATTTTCACAAAACCAACTCTAGTAGATTCTAGAGAACATGGAGGACACCAGAGTGAAGGATGGGCCAACCTAGCAGTGAGCTAGGTCGGTTGGCTCCCCCTAGGCCGGTCGACCTAGGTTAGGCTCACCTGTCAGCTATCTCCGTCTCACGGCCTTGCACTACCTTTGAGGTCCAATCTATGCCATTGTTTCAAGTCAGTTTGATCCAAGGGTCAAGGTTCATTCCTCTAGGTTATATAACTAGGGCCAGACCCCCCTGAAGGCATCCTTAATCCTAGAAACTCTAATTCATTATCTCCAGTCAGGATCAGGGAGAAGGGTCCCTTGAATGGACTACCTCTCTAGAGCCAGCTTTTAAGAAGATTAGTACTCCTCTAGTTAGGTTCCATCTAGTCTTGAATTAGAACTATTAGAACTAGAAGAGAGAGAGGAAGAGATTTGGAGGGAGTACCGACCTATTAGTGCTACTTCTATGCCTTGTACCTATAGATTCGAGTTCTTAAAGTGCTTGGATCTGAGATTTCTCTAGT
>JAENPR010001531.1:0-141914 GCA_018135685.1 Themeda triandra | reverse complement strand
CATTTATTTTGTATTTGGTTCCACTTCTATTTGTTAGTCTTCCTAAAATTCTATGCTTACTAGCAAATTTGTTCCTTTAAAATCTTCATAGCCTTTAGTCCGAAATCCAAAAGCCATTTTTCCTATAAATTCTTTTTATCGGCATTAATAGATGGAGCTATATATGTTATTAGCATATTTTCATTCATATCTCCTTCTAAAAACCCTAGTGCTGCTTTATTTATTGAATCCCATCTTTTGTCTAACAAAGTTATTAGGACCTTTGATCCTACTTTCTTCCTTGTCATACCTTTTATTCCTATGATATACATGCCTTGATGTATGTATTTATACCACGAATATTTTAACTCATGCTCAATTTGTTTATTAACTATGTTCAATTGAACCGATCATTTAATACACTTAATTCTACTTCTCTAGATATTCTCAGTATAATCCACTTTTATTATCAAACCATCCCATTTGATATATCTCGTGAGGCCTTATTTTTCTTAAAGCATCTTTCTGATATCTTTCGAGGTCTCTTTCTACATCTATCATTTCTTCCAGAGTCTCAACGTCATCACAACCTCCTTTTATTTTGTCCATAAAACCTAAAGGTCTTATGTCTCTATTTACTACTTGGAGTGATTTGTCTCTTCTAGTTTCGATATCGCCATTTGTCTGAATTCAAAGATCTATTAAGATCAACTAATCCAAAGAGGTGATAGCACAATTTCTCTCAAGTATTAGTATTCTCAAGTCTCTTATCAAGATAAGTGATATCGTTCTTAATATAATCACTATTCTGAGTAATTCTTCCTAGATATGTTTTACTTTCTTCTAGCACTTGTAAGGCTAGTTCTAATTTGTTATTGGTAACTGAATATTGTTCTTTTAAATGCTTGTATTCTTTTTGAAGACTTTCAAATTTTATTTCTAAATCGTCTTGTCTTTTACCCCAAGATATATAGAAATTGTGTATTAAGTCAACTAGTAAATTTATCTGTCCGTGTGCAGTATGCCAAGTATGTTCTTCAGAGCTATTTATTCTGCACTTGATATTTATATTTTCTTTAGTTTTCACCGTCTTACCTGTGCTAACTTCTAAATTTAGATAGTGTAACTTTTCAATCTTCACAAATATTGGTAAATTCCTTAAATTCAAATATTATTAACGGTATACAAATCCTTCGAATTTGAAATTCAAATTTAAAATTCGCGAGTTACTATTCACGGCACTATTCAAATTCAGCGGTTACTATTCAAAATGGAATATGAACAGTGCGAGAGCACTACGCGGGAAGTGCCTCAGGCACTCAAAATTCTCTCCCAACTATTCGGTACTATGCAAAGCAATATGAATGACTATTGACGGATGGCGACAGGGTGCGTGCGTGCGTGATTATTAGCGCGCGATTAAATATACGAGTATGCGGAATTATATATGCGTGTGATTCGAGGATCTTTGGCGAGGCCGGCGAGACCGGGATATTCGGCCGGTCGTGTACCTTATGCTTGTGTTGATCCTACTCGGTACTCACCGTACGCATCACTAACTTGCTTTTTCAGAGGAGGCGAGGCGCTAATCCTATCCCTCTATAGCCATTTTTCATCGTGACGTAGAACGCTAAGAGATCTATCGTCTCCCCGGCAGTTCCACCCGAAGGGAACACTTCTCCGTGACTCGAGTTCTTTCGAGTTCCTCTAAAACGCCACACAACACGGGGCTAACACGGGAACAATACAAGAACAATACGCACGAGAGGCTTCTCCTATAGGGTCCCTAGAATAGACTCAAACCTACTTGGATGGCCATAGGAAAGCAGGGATGCTCAAAGCTTCAAACTACTTCATTAAAACAAACAAGCTTACATACGGCTTTCCCTTTCGGGAAACCCCACGCACTAGTACAAACCTTAGTTTTACCTTACAAGCACGGGAAGTCCGTGACCTTCCTTATTCTTCTAATTTACAAGGGTTCGTATTGTACAGGGGTAGTGGAGTGCTACTGCTATTAGCTATGGTGGACTGGCTCAGAGGAGCGCTGAGGCAGTGGTCTTCATGGTGTATGGCGATGATGAGGCTATATATATATATATATATATATATATATATATATATATATATATATATATATATATATATATATATATATATATATATATATATATATATATATATATATATATATATATATAGATATATATATATAGTGTAATGATATAATGCACCTGGGTGCATTTGCTATAGAGAATGCACCCACCCTGGTTGCAACTAGTTCTTGCCCAGTTGCAACTGTCCCAACTCTAGGTGTAACCGAATCGCGTCAGGTTGCAACTCACCCTATCAATCTCTCGCTCCCCCACACCCGCTCATGTCCCATGTGACACAAACCCTGTTGCAACCAGAAAGCAACAACGGTTGCAACCGCAACACACACCGAGTTGTAATTGGCTCTCGATTCGGACCAATTGTCGACTGAGATTATATTGTCGACTGAGATTAGGGTTAATAGCGTCGACTGAAATTAGGGTCAGTAGCACCAATAGAGATTAGGGTCAGTAGCGTCGATAGAGATTAGGGTTGAAGGCGTCACCAAACTGTCATTAGATCTGAGGAATTTCTAGTATAGTTCACTTTTGTTTCATCTAAGCGTTTGACAGAGATTAGGGTCAGTAGCATCGATAGAGATTAGGGTCAGTAGCGCGACATAGATTAGGGTTAGTAGCGTCAACAGAGATTAGGGTTAGTAGCGTCGACAGAGATTAGGGTCAGTACCGTCGATAGAGATTAGGGTAAGGGTGTACATTTAGGTTTGCAATCAGGTTGCAATTGGTTACTAAGAAAAGAACATGTTGCAACCGGACAATAACCAAGTTTGTAAAAGGAAAACACAACGAGTTGCAATTGGTGTGCGCGCACTGCTGGCTGCTAGCTAGTGAACAACATGCATAGAATACACATATTTTGGTATATAAAATGCACGTTGTTCACTAGTTAGGCTTTTGCAACCAGGTTATAACTAGTTGCATGTAGTAGCAAATTTGGTAAAATTACGTTGTAAGTGGTTGCAACAAGCGCTAATACGCTACAGACATGTTGCAATTATGTTGTAGTCATGATCGCAACTCATAGTACATTGATGTTGCAATTACATACTTAAAAAAAGTTCATCAAATATAGTCTTCATGGATCTCGTTTTGTTAAGCACATTTTTTTGAGCAATCTGATGCAAACGGATCTGAAATTGAAGCTACGGTTCATGAGATATTGCATTTTTTCGATCCGAAACAAGAAAGATTTCCTGCATGCATGCTGTACAGATCTGTTTTTTTAAGCACCTATGTGTTGCAAACAGGACACGATCAGCGTTGCAATTACCAAGTATTACATGTTGCAATTTGTTTTATCGGTTTTTTTTGCTGGAAGGATAGCGGTCCACGTGCTAGCTCGTGTACGGACGCGCATGCGCTCGCGCGCTGGGCGTACGGGCGCGCGGGGGCGGGAAGCGCGAAGGGCTGTGGTTGGTTGGATTTGGGGTCTGTGCATCCGCCATATAGGTTGCACCTTGTTGCATTTTAGTCGCTCCGTATATATATATATATATATATATATATATATATATATATATATATATATATATATATATATATATATGACAAGACAATGAGAAATGTTAAACCTGACCCACAACACATGCACCTAGAACCTGCATACAGAAATAACCAATTTTTCTTTCCTCCGTTCAATGCAAAGTAAGATTCAGAACAATAGCATCACATCATTATCCTGAACACAGGAATCTAGTAAGTTCCGAACCAAGGACATAGATGAGCTGCATGGAGATAGAGTGGGTCCATGGTGAATGACTTGGGCTGCTCCTACACTTTCACCTTACTAGAGTGCAATTGTAATTGCACTAGTATTTTCTGTTCACATACACAAATACATGTATCTCAGTCTGATAGAACAGACTGCTGCACTACAGTTGAATGTTTAATGTGTTAAGTGATTTTGGAGGAATGCTAAATGCTGCCCATGTATTTAAGTGATATTGCACATGCTCACAACAGGGAATGCAGTGGTACACATTTGCAATTTATAATATAAAAGACTGCAATTCAGACTATTTCCTCATATGCTGGTCAGGCAAGCTATTTCCATGAGCCTCAAAAGGACCAACAAGAAGAACAACCAAAAGACATAGAGCAAGAAACGGTTTACTGCAGACTGACTATAGGACTATTATCCTACTCTTCCCTTCTCTTTGTTCTTTCTTTTACTTAACCATGTCCAAGTTCTACTTGAACTCAACCATGTCAACCATGTCATAACTTCAACCATGTCAACCAACATCTGGTACCTTGCTCACCATTCCTTCTTTTTTTAGCTTACAAAGGCTGCAGCATATTATTTCCAAGATTTATAGCAGACTGCAATTAAGACCATTTCCTACAATAGCTGCTCAGCGAAGCTATTTCCATGAGCCTCAAAGGAGCAACAAGAAGCACAACTGAAAGACAAGCCAACAAGAAGCTCTCAAAACATACCTAAATCGATTGGCCGCCATTACTGAATCCAAAAGAACCTCAAGGCTGAAGACAGAACCATCCGTAGGAAGGTCTGCACCAATTGGAGCCACTGAAGTCTTGATTCACATCACCAAGCGCAACAGTGAACAGAACATAAGAGACCTAAAGATTTGATAGCATGCACATATGAACAGAACATAAGAGAAAACATACAAGGACAAGGACAAATGAAGAACAGAACATAAACAATGAAGAACTGAACGGAACTTGGGCACAAACTGGACTGAACTGAACTCAAGGCTAGAAGATGAACTGAACTCAACTCATTAACACAAAGCAATGTTGGCAGTTCTATAGCTAGTGTTTGATTATAGCAATTTGGCAGCTATGGCTCAGCCTCAACAACAAAAATAAAATTTGATTTGTAAGTATAGTGAACCCACTATTAGGGACAAGTCAAAATAAGGAGACAATGCAAATTCAAGTACTTAGATGTTGAAACTGTAGGGATTTAATGTCATATATATGCTGATTTATTGAAGCATGATATTCATTTTCAAACTACAGAGGATAAATAGTTCTGGACCAAAAAGAACCGTACATGTTCCAGGATTTCATTGAAAGCAAAACTACTGATTGAGCACACTTAGAGAGGCAGGCCTCACGGTAACATGATGCCAGAACAAATCTTATAGCTATGACAATATTTTCCAATGTAATTGTGAAACAAGGTCATGCATAGCTAATCAAGATTTTGGAATGGTAAACAACAACAATGACACCATGATACCTCATAGGAGTATGGCAGGTCCGAATAAATTAGGACACCATATTCACAACAACATCAGCAAGGCTCACAAGGTCTACTCAACTAAATGTCTACCACCTAGATGATTAAGTTTATAGCTAAGTCCACATTGGGGTCATTGAACAAAAACTTTCCTCTTGCCTTTAAGCGAGAGGAAGACCTGAAACACTAAGCTCCCACATCCAGCTGCAAAGCAAAGGATGTAATGGATTTACCACATCATTTCAGCAAAGAAGAGGATCCAATCATACATGCATGTCAAAAAACCTAGAGGACATTATCAATTGTTTCCCCCGACATACACCTGCAAAGACTAAACCCCCAAAGAACCCCGAATAGAAACTTCTCTTAACTATGCCCCTTTCCTCTCCCGCTCTCTCACAACTCAAAATAAACACAACTCCAAACCGAAGCACGTAAATGAATCCGATCATGGACAGAGCACATTCATTTTTGCCCTCCCACTCGCCATGCCTGCTGTCCACACCACATCTAGCACCACATGAACAAGAAACAGATGCCGAATAGACTGATATGCTTAGACATAATTTCACAGTACAAAGCCCTCTTATCCACCCCAGACAGACCAGCTTCCAGAGCGACTCACAGAATCCAACTCCTCTAGCCGAGCAACATCCCTAAAAGCATTTCAACCTACGCCTGACATCATCCCACCAATCTGCAGCAGGAATAAAGACATGCAATGCCATGGAAGGCAAATCCCAAGCGAGACAACGCCAATCCAGCAGAGCACAAAGCAAGCACACTCGATCCCCTCTTCCATTTCCCCTCCCCATACCATCAAGCATCTGGATGACTTACTTAGTAATCCATTTCAGGTGTAGGCAACAAAAAATTCAGATGGGCATAGAAAAAAATCAAAGGACATGGGAAAAAGATACTAAAGGCTTACAAGGATTCAATCAGGGTACTTCACCTTCATCTGCTTAGCCTCAGCTTGCCTCCTTGATTAGAGAATTTGTCAGCCACACTTGCAAGCAGAACTGATGTCAGGACATTGGAACATGCCCTGAGAATCACAAGTACACAATTGATGATATCTCAGACAAGATCCCTGAAATTGCATAGTGTAGATAAGGGACAAAACAAAATGTCAGCAGAATAAACAAGAAAAAAAATAGAATCTAAAATACTAGATCAAAGAATATGTGATGGCTTACCATCACCCTCTTGGGTGAAAAAGATGGTGCCCTTGACACCCTCACTGTACCAAGCACAGGAACAACCTTCACCATTATTTATGTGATCTGCAAACAACTCCACAAATAATAGGGCATTTCGTATGGGAAAGGGAAGCAAAGCATAATAACGCTAATCCTATTAGAAGAAACAAATCCTTCTCGCCAAAGAAATGGTAACAAACCTGGAGACAAACACAGCAAACTCCTTCTCGCCAAAGAGAAGGGTCTTGGAGTCCTTTACCTTGACCATGACTCACCATTGATCTTGAATTAATTTTTTTCACCTAAGTCGAAACAATCACAATTACATAAGGACAATTGACAATCACAATGACAAAATGACAATAGACAAAACACGCACAATGACAGAGAGACAATATGCTGACTACTATGATGGACAATAGACAAGCACAATGAAAATTACAATAACAATGAGAGAATTACAAATGGACAATAGACAAGCACAATAGACAAATGGACAATAGACAAGCACAATGAAAATTACAAAAACAATAACAATTACAGATAGACAATTTTTTTCTATGGAAGGACAAGAGACAAAAATTTTCAAAAGATCGAAACAATAACAATAACAAAAAAGATAAATTTTTTTATGGAAGGACAATAGACAAAAATTTTCAACTAGATTGAAACAAGAACAATTACGAGGGACAATCTTTTTTCTATGGAAGGACAACAACAACAACAACAACAACAACATAGCCTTTTTATCCCAAGCAAGTTGGGGTAGGCTAGAGATGAAACCCGAAGAGACAAGTTACGAGCAACACAAAAAGTCATGGTTCAGCACGTTGATAGCTTGTCTCCAAGCGCTCCTATCCATAGCTAAATCCTTGGAGATATTCCACTCCTTAAGGTCTCTCTTAACCGACTCGCCCCAAGTCGCTTTTAGGTCGACCTCTACCGCTCTTTACATTATCGACCCGCTTTAGAACCCCACTACGCACTGGCGCCTCAGAGGCCTCCGTTGGACATGTCCAAACCATCTCAACCGATGTTGAATCAATTTCTCCTCAATTGGTGCAACCCCAACCCTATCCCAAATATCGCGTTTTGGACTCTATCCCTCCTAGTGTGCCCACAAACCCAACGCAACATACGCATTTCCGCTACACTCGCTTGCCGGACATGTCGCCTTTTGTGGGCCAACATTCCGCACCGTATAACATGTCGCCTTTTTTCTATGGAAGGACAATAGACAAAAATTTTCACCTAAGATCGAAACAAGAACAATTTCAAAAAGGACAATAGACAAAAAATTTTGCACCAGTTTGCACAAAAGGCTGCTTAATAATACAATATGTCAAAACTAGAATAAGAGCACTATAGGAGACTGCACTTCCACACATTAACTATACAAGATAACACACTTGAAACTGGTTAAGCATGAGGACAAAGAGACTGTACTTCAAAACCTGATAGCTAGAAACTAGGTCCAAAGACTGACTAGACCAAAACTAACATGTATTCTCAAGGACTAACACCTAGCTATAACTCCTTCAATTCATTCACACCAGTAGCCATCAGCAATCAGAATAGAAAGGAAGCACAAATAGTACAGACATAAAGAGGCCCCTAATCCAAGGACGTCCTAGGACATCACAGCAGCAGCTATGTAACAATAAGCTATTCCCATAGACACACAACAATTTCTAGAGCAACTCATAGACTACAACTTGCTTTTGCACAACACAAGATATAAAACAATGGCCCATTTGGTCAGAAACACTGCATCATGAACACAAGCAGTCATTTCATCATGAACAATGGCCCATTTGGCTTTTAATTAAGACCACAACATCAGCATGGTACAAAGTAAGGGTCCAAGTAATTTTAAAAAAAACAGAACAGCAAAGATATTTTAAAAAACCGAGCAATTATTATGAAATGCACCAATCATGGAATCAAACAATTTCTTTCAGCCTCTCACTGTAGAAAATGTATCAATGTGTACAAAGATGTAGCCGTAATGGCTGAACAAAGATGCAGCCACAAAATTTGAACAAAGACAGAATTAATTAGGATCATCAACCTGACTCCACTATCTATATATAGCCATCCCCCATAGCCCACAACCAAGACAGAAATGAAGGAGAGACACTAAATGTGGCAGCCCTTTATTCCATGCTACAGAGCTTAAAACAACAACATAAATGGCTATCGGCTAACTTATCGCATTAGGAGGTCTCCATAAATGGCTGTGGCAATCCCTAGGAGCTACAATACAATGTTAGGAAGATGCAAAAAATCATAAGCTAACTCTGGCATGATGAAACCTACAAATACAAATGTATGTACCTCGTATACTAGTTAGACAACACATAAAACTTTTGAGCACAAATAAAATGCTACCCTTAAAAACATTCAGTTATCGAGAAGTAGGACAAAAAAAAAAACAAGATGTGGACTTCACTGAGTTTATAAGATTTTCAATCAATTAGCCAATGGCATGCCTTACAAAGAATACAAGACAATGAATATCTAAAACCACTTGCACTTGCTTTGTTCAATATGATTTTAATAATTAGCATCACAACGGATAGTTTGCACATGTCAATGGAATGATAGTTGCTACAAGAATAGACTGTATGCTAAGGGCCCCAATAATGCACAACAGCTAGTACTTATACAATTAGACCATTTCTTGAAATTGTGTGAAGAATAGAGATGGAAAATTAGAAAATAGAGATATGTTCAACCAAGAATTGTATTCTTGAGAGGCATAATAGAGATGGAAAAGGGACAAACCATGGACTTACTAGATTTAAGTTGAATCATTTCTGCCTTATCCCATTTAGGTAAGAAAAGACACTTAGTGATCAAGATTCGTCTACCCCACAGACAGAACCCACAACCTGAGCAAGTTGAGAAAAGGCACTTAGTGATCAAGATTTATCTTCCCACAGATAAATGTGTGAAGAGTTGAAAAACATAGTAACTTACCACAATCATCATCTTTAGTTTCTGACTACGCTGGTGAAGTGGATGGTGTTGCATTCTCAACTTGCTCACTCGACCTCCACTCAACTAAAGAATCCCCAGAATGACTGTTGGTCACCTGGCAGCTCCACAGTTGATGAGGATCTAGCATCCCCACCATTGTCCTCAGTCAAAGTGCCTATCATTCTCCTGTCACCTGAACAAGTACAACTTCGTTGCACTTGTCGTTTTCCTTCCTGCAGTTCCAAGGAACTAGAATGGTAAAAGTGCACAATAACAAGTGCTCCATGCAATTATAACACTGAAAATATGGCTCTAGTTGTACAACTCGATAGCTACAATTGCTACAGACATGCATCATGCATCCATCCACTCAACCACTAGTCCACAACTAGCAAAAAAGGAAGTAACATTAACAATTTAACCATGGAATGCCTAGATTTGAGATCAAAGTCCATAAGTGTGCTAGAGTTATTCCAGTTGAGTAGACTTTTATAGTAGCATTACAAAAGCAATAGATAATTAGTAAGTCCAATTTGCCCTCTAAAATTAAGACAAACAATTCTGTTCTAAACATAGGTAAGCATGCTCAAATCAACACAGAAGTGCAATGTGAACCAACCCATTTACAAGGACAACAAATTCATCATATTCTAACACAGCAATGCTTTCTAGGGTATTTGCATGTGATGTCAGTCTATTCATAGCACATGCATGTATTTGACCCAGTCATATCATCATATCTGTTAGAGCCCTACCACACTGCACAAACTCTCTCAGATTGTCACTAACAAGAACAGAAGCAGATTCATAGTTTGTAAAACCCCCCACTCACCATTTCAATATTCCAACGAATCCCCCACCACACAAAAGCAAAAACCCATTGCAATCTGGAGAGGAAAACACAAGATCTCCATTACCTTGCTATATCTAGATGTAGTACCTCCACTGCCAATGGTACAGAACACCTGAACAAGAAGCAAAAAAGCAGGAGATCAGTTAAGAAATAATTTACATTTAAGTCTCAGTACACCATATAACACACCATATACCACCGACATGAAGTTATAGATGGTTCTCAAATTATTATGCAGTAACATATCCACACACAATTACAGAACATGAGTCATAAACCTAGATTCTTAACTTGATTACCTATTATTATCATAAATAAAGCTGATTAACTGAACACTCACCAATAAACAGACCAAAAAATACAAGGTTGTTGTGCATGCTACTCTATTTTGCTATACTAAACAAAACATGCAAGCTAATGCTTAAATCTAAAAATAGAGTGAACCAATACAATCCCAAAACTGAAATTCGAAAACAACCATTGCATCAAAAGCAGGCACTGCGTGTCTCATGCACCTGCTGCAGACAATAAACAAAAGATAACAGAGCAAGACCCACCACATTACCTTCATTCCCAGCAGGAACACAATCAGACTCGCATCAAAATCACCTACTGGCTACTGCATGTCTAATCCACACGAAAATCATTGATAAAAAGACTCATCTACCCCCCAACATGCATCATCCAAACCCAATATGCAGAAGAATCAACCAGTCATCCCCAACCCAATGAAAACCAACAACACAAACCACCAAATCCCCCCAAATCCGAGGCAAATCTGACAAAAAATCCCCAAATCCGAAGCCAATCCTTCTACATCAAAATGGTGCAACAACGGTACCGAAAAATATAGAAAACCCTAAAAATAGAGCGTGAATCATGCAATTCCTCATCTCACAAAATCCCCCATTCCCAGTGCCTAAAAATAGAAGTAATGATGCCCACTGAGCGCTCGTCAACAAGAAGAAATGAACACCACATCCACGGCTGTGAAAAGAGATGCATGCATGACAACAAGGAATAGAGGACGGAATCAAACGAACACTACATCCACCGCTGCAACCAGTCCTCATCCCCTCTCCCATTTCCCCTCCCCATAGCCTAAATTATCAAGGAACCGACAGCATCCCAAGACACGCGCGCTGTCGGCAAGCCCCAACCCCACTTGGCTCGCCCACTCCCCATGCCTGCCGACCGAGCAAGCAACCAGAACCACAACCAAATCCAACGCCACAACCAAATCCAATACACAAATGCCCGTCTAGGTGAGCGAGATCGAAAAATCGACTTACAGGAAGGGAGATCGAGGGCACAAGGAAGAAGCCGAGCGGAGCGCCATCGATGCGCCCGGCGGCATGGACGCCACCCCGGCGGCGTCACCGCCGCGGCGCAAGCGGACGCGCCCCGCCCCGCTATGTCGTCGGGCGACGCCCGGAGGATGGTGACCGGAGCTCGCAAAGCGCCCGCGACGGTGCTCGTTCGTCTCCGCGCCGGCCTCATCCCGCCGTCCCCGGAGCCTCGTCGGAGTCGGAGCGGCGGCGGATCTAGAATGGGTCACTGGGAGACAGGGAGTGGGAACCAGAGAGGAACAGGAGGGAGTGGGAGCCAGAGACGGAGCGCTCCCAGAGAGGAATGGGCCTGCTCGATGACAATGTTTTTGGACGGGACCCGACAACGCATAGACCCGACAAACACCACCGAACCTGTGACCGCGTAGAGCCGCACGCCGCCTCCGCGCCCGTCGCCTCCGCGCGCGACGCGTGTCGCCTGGGCCGCCGGACAGAATCCAGGCGACGGTGCATTAGTAACTTACTTGTATTCTTTTGTTTCTTTTTTCTTTCCTTTCCACTATTTCTTTTTCTTTTTTATTTTATGTTGTTTTCTTCTATGATTCTTGTTATCTATTATTCTATTTTATTTATTTTTATCCTTTATTTATTTTGTCTTTCTTTCTTGTTATCTTTTATACTTTTTTATTTTTTATTTCCTTTATTTTTTATTTTTCTTTCCTTCCATTTTTTATTTTTATTTTTTGTTTTCTATTCTCTTTTTTATTGTATGTTCCGTTTTTTAATTTTATATTAAAACATGTGATGTTCTAAGATGTATTTAGTGTTGTTCACGTGCTATATATATGCAATGTTCTATTATGTATTTTATTATTTTTCCTATGATGTATCTAGTGATGTTCTACAATTTATCTGATGATGTTCACTTAGTTTACATGTGATGTTCTACAGTGTATCTAGGGATGTTCAGTTAGTATACATGTGATGTTCTGTGGTTTATCTGACGAAGTTCACTTAGTATACCCGTGGTGTTCTATGATGTATTGAGGGATGTTCAATTAGTATACATGTGAGATGTCCAAAAGTTCTTAAAGGCTGACCACTGCTTGGCAGCATAAGGCATTGACAAAACTCATGGGCTTGAATTACAAAATTATATATAAAAAGGGAGCAGATAATAAGGTGGCAGATGCTTTATCTCGAGTTCATATTAAGGATACATATGAACTGGCTGTTGTTTCTACAGTTAAACCTTTATGGTTACAAGCTGTCCAAGGCTCTTATCAACAAAACAGTGATACAGCTAAACTGTTAGCCGAGCTGTCAGTATCTTCTCCTCAAGGTCCATATTCTTTAAAGGATAGCCTTATCAGGTACAAGGATAGAATTTGGATTGGCCCAGACCTTCCACTTCAACAAAAGATCTTATCATCTCTACATTCCAGTGCTGTTGGTGGCCACTCAGGAATTGAAGTAACTTACAAAAGAGCCAAACAGCTGTTTGCCTGGCCAAAGATGTTACAGTCTGTCAAAGATTTTGTTGACCATTGCACCATTTGTCAACAAGCTAAGTCAGAGAGGGTTGCTTACCCAGGTTTATTAGCTCCTCTTCCCATACCTGACAATGCCTGGAAGGTTGTGACTTTGGATTTCATTGAAGGCCTCCCAAGATCTAATGGTTACAATTGTATCCTGGTTGTGGTTGATAAGTTCTCCAAGTATGCACATTTCATACCTCTATCTCATCCTTTTACAGCACTACAAGTGGCTATAGCTTACATGAAAAATGTGTTCAAACTTCATGGTCTGCCTTCAGCAATGGTTTCTGACAGAGACAAGGTATTTACAAGCTCAGTCTGGCAAGAACTTTTTACCATGTTGGGTACAGATCTGAATCTCAGTAGTGCCTATCATCCTCAAACTGATGGCCAAACTGAGAGAGTCAATCAGTGCTTGGAAACATACTTAAGGTGTTTTGTCAATACTTGTCCAACCAAATGGGAAAAGTGGCTCTCTATGGCTGAATTCTGGTACAACACTTCTTACCACTCCTCTCTGGGTAATACTCCCTTTGTGGTCTTATATGGGCATGAACCAAGACACTTTGGCTTGGATATAAATCAGTGCTGTACCAGTGAGGACCTCAACACATGGTTGCAAGACAGGGAACTCATGCAACAATTGGTCAAACAACATCTAGTCAGGGCTCAAAACAAAATGAAATACCAAGCTGACAAACATAGAACTCCAAGAGAGTTTCAGGCTGGGGAGTTTGTCTATCTCAAAGCTCAACCTTATGTCCAAACATCTTTGGCTCCAAGATCCTCAAACAAGTTAGCATTCAAGTATTTTGGGCCATTTGAGATCTTAGCCAAGATTGGTGTTTCAGCATATAAACTCAAGCTCCCAGCCAATTGTCTCATCCATCCTGTCTTCCATGTCTCTCAACTCAAACAGGCATTACCTCCATCTGTTACTGTAAGTCCCTCATTACCTGAAACTGACAATGAACTTCAAATACCTCTGCAAGTGTTAGGTCGCAGGCTCAGGCGTGACAGAGATTCAATTGTTCCTCGTCTTAATCAAGTGGTCCTCACTTTCTGATGAGCTCAACACTTGGGAAGATGAAGCTCCACTTCGTCAGGAATTTCCCTATGCACCTGCTTGGGGTCAAGCAGGTTCTTATGGAGGTGGGATTGTCACCAGAGCTACTGCTAATGTTGTTCCAGAAGATGATCAATGGGGTGACGTCGAAGACGGAGGTGATCAAGGCGCCAACCAACACAGGAGGACCGGCCGGAAGAAGAATCCCAATCAGCGAGTAACTGGGCCGGAGTGGCTGTGAATCATGTATCGGTCCTGCGAGCCCATGTCGTGGGGAAGCCCAACTCGTGCTCCTCTTGTAACCGCTAGCGTGGAGAGATTGACTCACTCTGGAACACGAAACCAGAACCGTGCCCAGAGGGCGACGGCGGCGGCGGCGGTGAGCTCCGGCGGTGCCGGGCGATCCGAGTTCGTGCAGTCATCTATCCAAGTAATCGATACATATCGTTGATCGGGTTACAATGTTCTACGGTGTATCTGGACATGTTCACTTAGTATATATTTGATGTTCAACAGTGTATCTCAGAATGTTCACTAAGTATACATGCGATGTTCGATGTATCTTGGAATGTTCACTTAATATACATGTGATGTTCTGAGATGTTAATTAAATAATGTTAATTATGATACTCGATTCGGGAGATATAATTTTTTTACTTCAAAAACCATGGAATTTCCTTTTTTCTTCTTTATTTTACTTTGAGTATTTCTATTTTTAATGTTTAAAGATATTATGTTTGTGTAGTTTACATGTGATTTGTTTCTTATTATATGAGATATTATGTGGTGTTATGAGGATGGAGTACATTTTTTTTGGCTTAAATAGTCTATACGGTGTAAAAAAAAAAATCCTAACTATCAGCAACTTCTGACATGCTGAAGTGGTGCGAGTAGTATCTTTGAATCAGTCCCTTGAATGCACGAACGGAATTCGGATAGGACGCTAGCAGACCCGTTGGCCCAAAAAAATAAAATCGGCCCACTCTGCAAGATGGCCCATAAACAAATCTGTGTCAGCAGGTTAATCGAGCCGGCCTTAAAAGCGCACAGGCCGGAACGTGATCTGGACCGGGCAGGAACCCTAGCTGGGCCAGAAACATGCAAGCGTGTACGAACAGTGGTTGTTCCCCGCACCTGGTCGAAGAGACGCTGCAATTCGACCAGGGCGAAGGCTAGCAGCTCCCCATCTTTCCACCTCTCTATTTCACCATTTGGTCGAGGATTAGCCATATTCAATGAATTTTCACCTATAAAAGCTTAGAGATAATTGCTTATTTGGCCCTGAAAAAAAGTTCAGTTATCTATCTGGCCTAATTTTTCTCGAAGTTGCTTATTTGACCTCAAAGTAAATTTTTATTACTTTTACGGCCTTCCGTCAGTTCCGTTTGCTCTTTCTGTTAGGTTGCTCACTTCCTCAAACGCAAAAAGGCAAAAATACCCTTTCTTTATTTCCTTCAGTCACGTAGCCATCCAACCGGCCCGGCCTTCTGTTCGTCCCCGACCACGCAGCCATCGGACGTACGGACGCCCGACGGACGGAGCCGCGAGGAGCGCCGCCTCTCCAGCAGCCAGCGCCGCCTCCCCACCGCCCGCCGGCGCCACCTCCCCCACCGGCCCGCCGGCGCCGCCTCCCCCACCGGCCGGAGCTCGCCGCGGGTCGTCTTCCTCCCCACCTCGACCGGGTGGCCATGGATGATGGCCTAGCAGCCGTGTTGCATAGCCTACGGCGGCGGCGACGCTGGGGACGAAGAAGAAGTGGAGGGTACCGCAGGATTTGGTCGACTTCATCCTGGCGTTGGACGTCTCCGACTACGTCTTCGCGACGCCGGACGACATGCCCATCTCTAACGAGCACAAGGCGAGGTACCGCGCAGACAGGATTCAGGAAGCAGGCCGTCGCGGTCATGCAGCAGAGCCGTGCCACGCGAGGAGGAAGTTGCAGCAGTGGGTCAGGGTCGAATTGGAGAAGAACGGTTTTGTCGAGGTTGAATCCACGGCTGAGATGCTCGAAAAGCATCAGCTTCGCGAATACATCGATGGCGAACAAACTGCATAAATCTTTGCTGTATTGTTGGAAAGTAGTAGCAATGGGAGTGCTTGGATAGTCTACGTAGCACATTCCAGATGATAAGTTTCTGTCGATTTGATCTTTGGTCTTTCTGTATCTGTCGATTGAAGTTACTGTCTTTTGAATCTGTTTATTGACAGTAGAGAATTGCGTTTACTACAACTTTACACGGATGCATGTTGCTAATGTGGATATTTGAGAATATATATATATACACACTCAACATATACATAAAACAAGAAAAACTCTGTTTTTTTTTTACTTTTTTACCCCAGAGGTAAAATGGTCTTTTTACAGCCCACTTGACACCGTTAACCCTTCAAAACTGACGGAAGGCCAAAAAAGTAACAAAAATTTACTTTAAGACCAAATAAGCAACTTCGAGAAAAATTGGGCCAGATAAATAACTGAATTTTTTCTAGGGCCAAATAAGCAATAAGCTCAAAAGCTTAATAAGCATGACGAAGCGAGACAATGAAATTTGTGAAGTTTCTTAACATTTTTTTCTCGCTCTGGTTACTTTCAGTCCAGAGCCCATAAACAACTTTGGAGTGTGCCTGTGATGGCCCAGTCCGGGGTATGTAGTGGGCTGGCTCTCTACATCCAGCGAGTCAAGGAGCCCACGGCCTGCCACACAAATAGAAGCATCGGCCCGTAAAAGGTCGAGATCAAAGTCAGCTCTGAAGGAGTCAATTATTAAACGTGTGTCTCAGTCTCTCCGTCAAGGAGCTAGGGTTTGTCTCGGCGCCCATCGGGCGACTCGAGTTGGTCGCCGGCGGCCGTCGGTTACCGGCGTGCTCGTCACCGTTCCCATCCACATCGACCTCGTCCCCGTCCTCGAGTGTGCGTCCCCTTTTCTTCCGCTTCGACCGCGTCGCCTGCACCCTCCCCTGAGGAGCTTTCCCGGCTTTCCCCGCTCGCCGCCGCCGCCGCGCCTCTCCGTCAACTGGATGCCACCGTGGATGCGCGACCGGCGGCGCGCGGCCCCCGGCCCTTCCCGACTGGCGGCGCGGGGCCAGCACCCCATCCCCTACCTGCGACGTGCTGCTCCCGGCGAGCGGCGCGCGTCCCCGTCCCTTCCCGGCGGCGTGCTGCTCCTTCCGGTCCGGACCCCTCACCGGCGACCCCACCACATACGCCGTCGCCGGGCGTCTACTCCTCGGGAATCGGCCGCTCCGTCCGTCTCGACCGTGGTGGCGAAACTTCGCGCCAACAGCCCTTTCGTCCTCGCGCGTGCACCCGGCTTTCCCAGAGAGGCGGCCACGCAGCGCGGCGTCGCCCCAGCATGCCCCTCCGCTCCTAGGCACGGTGGGCCCCGGCACGACTGCCCTGACGGCCCTGGAACTGAGGGCTGCCGTCTGCGGCAGCGCCGGCGGATCCAGCGGCCCTGGCGTGGTGGCCCTGGTGTGGTCTAGAGTCGGCTCTTCAAATTGAGGTTAGCACAATCATCAGCATACTTTAAGGCCCCTCAGGTGCGGTGTGTTCGGGATGATCACGGGGTTGACTCTGCTCAACTTCCTGGCCTTGGCTCAATATCCCTGTTGGGGCTTCTGAGAAGTCCTGTGAGGCTGCTGAGGCGGCGCCCAAAGAAAAACGCAACTGGTAGTGGGGTTCAAGAAGACGTTGACAGCAAGGCGGGCTCCCTAGAGGAGTGCCGCCATATTCAATGAGCTGCCTAAGTTGGAATTGTCGTGGTTTGGGCAATCCCACGACAATCAAAGAGCTTTGGGAACTATCGAAGAAGGTTGCCCCCACCGTGCTTTGTGTTCAAGAAACTCAGGTTAATAAAACACGGGTGGAAAATCTTAAGGGGACTCTAGGCTTTGATTTTGCTTTCGCTGTAAGCAGTAATGGTCGTAGCGGCGGCCTTGGAATTTTCTGGAATAACAAAACTAGAGTTGAGATTTTGCCGTACTCCCAATATCATATTGATGCTATTATTACAGAAGAGGGAGGTGAACCATGGCGTCTTACTTGTGTGTATGGTGAAGCACAAGTGCCCGAAAGACATAAAACATGGGAGTTGCTTAAGTTCATCAGATCGTCATCGCCATTGCCATGGATGTGCATTGGTGACTTTAATGAAGTGTTACATCAATCGGAACATGTGGGGGTCCAGGAGAGGAGCTTCGCTCAAATTGATGGTTTCCGAGAGATGGTTGATGCATGCGGCCTTTCTGATCTAGGATTTGAAGGACGCAGTTGGACTTATGAGAAGAAGGTGGCAGGAGGCGAATTTTGTTGGGTCCGCCTCGATCGTGTGCTTGCTAATATTGATTGGCGTGATCGCTTCCCACTAGCTTCAGTATCCCACCTAACAGCAGCAGCTTCCGATCATGATCCAATTTTGCTGCGGTGGAAGCGACATGAAGACCGAGCACGGGGCAGGCGGAAGAACATGTTTAGGTACGAGCTTATGTGGGAATCTCATTCTGAATTCCTTCCTATGTTGCAGAACATATGGAAAAATGGTGACAAAGGAAGTACGTTGGGGGAGTTTGAAAAGAAGTTAGCAGTGGTTGCAGGCCAACTAGGCGTATGGGGGATGCAATCTTTTGGTCACGTTAGGCAAGAATTAAAAAAAGCTGAACGCAAAACTAGACGAGATGCGATCTAATCCACATCGCACAGGCCCTACTCATGAGGAAATAAAGATAACAGAGGGGATTCTGGAGTTGCATCATCGTGAGGAAATTATGTGGAGGCAAAGATCACGGATCATGTGGTTATTGCTGGCGATCGGAACACTAAATTCTTCCATCTTCGAGCCAGTCAGAGGCGACAAAAGAATAGAATAACAAGACTCCGTAAACAAGATGGACAGGTGACAGAGGATATCCAAGAGATAGGGGTTTTGATTTCGGAGTTCTATAAAGAGTTGTATCAGTCAGAGGGGACAGAGAACATGGAGGCCATTCTGGATCATGTACAGCGGAAAGTTACTCCGGAGATGAATAAGCGGCTCGTGGCGACCTTTACTGTGGAGGAAGTGAAGGTGGCGCTTTTTCAAATGTTTCCTACAAAAGCGCCCGGTCCGGACGGTTTCCCGGCTCACTTCTTTCAGAGGCACTGGGATCTCTGTGGAGAAGAGGTTACCTCAGTTGTGTTCAGAATACTTAAAGGGGAGGACGATCTGTCAGTAATCAACAAAACGTGTGTCGTCCTTATTCCAAAGGTGGCAAAACCAGAAGAATTAGGCCAGTTTAGGCCTATCAGCCTGTGTAACGTGATTTACAAAATTGCATCAAAGGTGGTTGCTAACAGGTTGCGGTTAGTGTTACTAGAAATAATTTCAGAGGAGCAATCGGCTTTTGTCCCGGGGCGCCTTATCACAGATAATATCATAACTGCTTATGAGTACATGCATTATATGAAGTGCAAGAGAGCTCGGGATCTCAGGTGTTGTGCTCTCAAGCTAGACATGAGGAAGGCATACGATCGGTTAGAGTGGCAATATCTACGGGCAATCATGACCAAGCTTGGCTTCCACAGGCTTTGGGTGGAGATGATTATGAGACTTGTCACTCTGGTGTCTTTCTCAGTGTGGTGCAATGGCGATCGTCTAGAAAGCTTTCAGCCAACAAGAGGCATCCGTCAAGGAGATCCTATTTCTCCCTACCTTTTCTTGATAGCAGCAGAGGGCCTGTCGTGCCTTCTAAAATCAAAAGTTCATTCATCGAACCTAACTGGCATAAAAGTGGCTCCATCGGCTCCGGTGGTTAGTCACTTACTCTTTGCGGATGATAGCCTGCTCTTTTTCAAGGCAAATAGGGAGAATGCGGAACAAATTAAGGAGGCCTTGCAAGTGTATTGTCGAGCATCCGGCCAGCAAATCAATATGGATAAGTCGTCAATACATTTTGCAAAAGGATGCGAGCAGGGTGTACGTGAGGAGATCATGGATTTATTGGATGTTCACAACGTGGCGTTAAGTGAGAAATATTTAGGCATGCCCACGGATGTTGGGGTATCAACCAACGGAGCATTTAAGTATTTAAAGGACCGTGTTTGGAAAAAGATCCAGGGATGGATGGAACAAACACTATCTATAGGAGGGAAGGGGGTGTTGATCAAATCTATTGCACAGGTAGTTCCAACATACTCCATGGCTTGTTTCAGGCTTCCGCGAGGTCTATGCCAGCATATTGATGGGCTCCTTAGAAAATTTTGGTGGGGGAGCAAGGAAGGCAAAAGGAAAACATGCTGGGTAGCTTGGGAGGAGATGACGAAGCCAAAGTACCTAGGCGGGATTGGATTCCGTGAGACAGAGCTCTTCAATTTGGCGTTGTTGGCGCGCCAGGCCTGGCGGCTTCTAACTGAACCAAGTTCATTGAGTGCTCGAGTCTTGAAGGCTGTTTACTTCCCAGAGAGAGGTTTTCTGGAAGCAGAACTTAGTGCCACACCATCTCGGGTGTGGAGATATATCCTAGATGGGAGAGAAGTGTTAGAGCAAGGCATGGTCAGGCGAATTGGGACTGGCGAAACCGCCAATATCTGGAACACAAATTGGATACCGAGAGATGGATTATTTCGACCAGTAAGCTGTACTCTGGAGGTTGGGCGACCACAATGGGTGAGCGAGCTGATCGACCACGCTATAGGCACGTGGAACAACCAACTGTTGGAGGTAGCATTCTCCCCATTGGATAGGGAAGCGATTCTCAATATTCCTTTGGCCAACAGAAAACAAGAGGATTTCTGGGCTTGGCATTATGAGAAAACAGGTATTTTTTCAGTCCGCTCGGCTTATAGGATGCTGGTTCATAATCGTGAAAGGCGTACAGCATGGCTAGAGAGCAAAGCATGCAAATCAGATATCAAAGCTGAAGAAAATGACTGGGCTGAGTTATGGCGGATTCAGGTTCCTTCGAAGATCCGTATGTTCCTATGGAGACTTGCAAAACAATCGATGCCTACAAATGACGTGCTAAAAAATAGAAACATGGCAACTCATAGATCGTGCATCATTTGTGGGATGCAAGATTCGTGGTGGCACGCCTTAATGGATTGCAACATGTCAATGTGCATATGGGCACTGGAGGAGAAGGAAGGCCTGGTTGAATTCCTATGCTCAACTCAACCACAAGAAGCTCGGTTGTGGCTAGCAATGTTGACTGATACATTATCTCATGAGGATATGGTCAGAGTCACAGTAACCTTATGGGCAATCTGGTACGCAAGATGTCAGGCAATATATGATCAAATCTTCCAGAGCCCTCTATCAACCCATTACTTCATTGAGAGATTCTTATCAGTTGTCCGTGGCAAGTAGTAAACCGGAGACAAAAAGGAGTGTGCAGCAGCAAACGCCGGCACCTCGCTGGATTCCCCCACCAGCAGGAAGCATGAAGATTAATGTTGATGCAGTCCTCTCGAAGGCATCGACGACGGGCGCCTGGTGTATGTATCTCCTTTCCTATGAATGAATAAAATGGGGGATGATACCCTTTGCTCAAAAAAAAAAAAAAGCTCTGAAGGAGTCGAGATCCATCCTTGTTTTTTATACATTTTGTCTACTAGTACTTATTATTATAGTCTCTAAATAGCTCCTTCATACTTACTCTGCGCGTCAACGATGAAGGAGGAGAGCACTGTTCTTCTCCAGATCTGAAAGCAGCAGAGCTTTGCAACCTGCGTGCTAACCTAAGAAGCCTCGATCCGTACGTCTTCTTCCAGGTTAGTAGTGATCGATTCTACCAAGGATTTCTCTACATCCACGCACAAGTACGCCCGTGCTGCATGTATTTTCTTAGTAATAACCTGCTTACTGATCCGGGGATTGTTCTATGTATTTTTTTTGTTAGTAACCGACAAACCTTAACCTGGTGACCATGCTCTATGTATTTCATATTTGGTGCAGTAAGCTCAACCGATCGGACAGGGTCATCAAGTTTGCAGAACAAAAGTTAAAAAAAAAAGAAAAAGAGCTAAGGGGATGAAATTGAATTTTTCTCGCCCACAATAATTGTGTTGGCACTAAATCGCACCAAATACTTCAGTAATGAACGTCCACAGGCCATTCTTGAATCTTGGTTACCAGACATTCATCAACCAAGTGTTTTAGTGCTACTTCTCTTTTAAGAGAACATTTCTGTTCTGTTTCTTGTTTGAGCTGAATAGTACATTCATACGAGGTTATTAGAAAAATGGATTCTGAAGCTAGCCTGGACCATCTGTTCGAGCGCATGCTGCTTGATCCAAATGCAGAGCCGACAAACCTGCCACTGTGGTTTCTAGAAAAAATCACGAATAATTTCTCCGATGATATGAAAATTGGTCGTGGTGGGTTTGCAAATGTCTACAAGGTATGACTTACTAGTGACTCTCAACTGTCCTTATCAAATTACAGTTGATCTAAAAGGCATAATTTACAACTTTGTCACTGCAGGGGATACTTCGGAATGGAACCGTGATTGCTGTGAAGAAGCTGTCCCCCAACCTTGATATGGATGAGGTGAAATTTATCAAAGAGATTGATTGTCTGATGAAGGCAAAGCACAAGAATGTAGTGCGATTTTTGGGGTACTGTTCTGATACACAAGGGGAAATATTGAACTAGGGGAAGAAGATCCTGGCTGAGAAACGACAAAGATTGCTCTGTTTTGAGTTTCTGCCCAAACGGAGTCTTGACAAGTATATCACTGGTATGTTTCCCTTCGACTTATTTTTGTTGGGAAATCTAGAAACCCACATAGTAGTAAGTTCAATGTCTTTTCTGTTCCTAGCATTCAAAATTATATACGTAGATATATTACTAAACATTCTTTTATTAACATCTTGTTCCTTCCCCAACTTTTTGTGAAAGGATGGAGTCTAGTAATGAAATGCGAAGGACTTCAAACATCCTAATAACCATACCCCTCCAACTAAATAAAATTCACTTTGCAGATATATCTGAAGGACTTGAATGGAGGACTTGCCATAAAATAATCAAGGGAATTTGTGAAGGTTTACATTATCTTCACCAAGATATCCATATGGTTCACTCGGACCTGAAACCTGCAAATATACTTCTGGATGACAACATGGTACCGAAAATTGCCGATTTTGGTCTTGCAAGGTGCTTTGATGGAAATCAAAGCAAGGCTATAACATCAAAACTGATGGGAACATTGTAAGCTAGCAAATCATCTTTAAAGCACATGCTTTTTATTTTGGATACTACTACTCCCATTCAGACCATGAGCCTGCAAATATACTGCTGAATGAGGATATGTTGTGTTCCTTTTGCTTTGAAATGACTCAAACCACAAAATCTCCGTTGCAGGGGATACTTGGCACCGGAATGCTTTGGTGTTATGATCACATTCAAGTCAGACATATATAGTCTTGGTATTATAATTATGGAGATATTGACTGGACAGAAGGGATATTGTGACATTCAGGATGTAAGAATAACCTGTTCCAGGACAAATAACGGGTCATAACTAAAATAATCATCTGAACAGCTTCTGCAATGTGATTTTTTGCACTGTACATCTACAAGCCTTATACAATGTAGTCTTCCCAGTATTCCTGTGATTGGAATTATAGTTCTTATTTATTGTAGAACTCTAACAGATCTAAGTAGTTGATGGCCCCCTTCAGTGTTTTACTGCATAACGTTTCCCCCTTTTATTGATCAGAGACATTTATAGGAATTTTCTTTTGCCACTGATTTCTGTGAATTTTTGGAGGATTTGTTATGAGAATATCTTGAGTACCAGCATTTGTTTATATTTAGATACATCACCTTGAGCTTGGGTTTGCATAAACAATGTAGGAGTAGATTTCACAGTGAAAAAAATTACCGTAATGCACTAAACCATATTTTTCTCCAATATTTAGTTAAACTAGAAAACTGTAATTTTCACAAAAAAATAGAAAACTGTAATTTGGAAAACAAGCATCCGAGCAGTAAGTAAAAGATACACTAGACAAAATAGAAAAAAGATGTGGCATATAACTCAATATATATAGTCACACAAGCTATTACTTGCAGGTAAAAGGTTAGCTACTATATCTTAGAAGATCAAATTTCAAAATCCAATTCATGTTGTGTCAGTTTGGTTGGGGTGCTTTCGTACTCCAATATTGTTTATTCTAAGTTTGATACCTACCTGATTTGCATGTTTACTCCCACTGCACACCGTGCACATAAACCTAGAAAGTACATACTAGTTTTAAAATAATTCAATATGAAATGACCACCCATGTGTTATTAAATGTATTTCCTTTCTGCTGCATTCTGTGGCGGAGCGAAATTTTAAGCTTTGGTGGAGCCAAATTAACAAGTTCGACAGGGACGCTAGACTAGACAATGGATGATGGACTGATTGAAAGTGGATTGAATTTTGATTTTGACTTAATTTTTTGGTTTACATTTAATCGGTAAGCCCATGCTCATATTTATTTCTTATTAGGTACTTCAAAGCTGGAGTATTAGGTTCAAATCGTCACAGGAAGAAGACTTATGGTTGCAACTGTTAGGTTGATCTCCACCGAGTCAAGCCCAACGGCTGACTCGGGCCCTGATCTGCACCCTGATCGGGGGTGCCAAAATACAGCCCAAGATGTGGCTGGTGGGCCCCCGTCGCACAGCACTATATAGAGGGAGGTGGGGCCAGGGCGCAGGGCACGAGGTTGACCACCGCAGCCGCCACCCCACCGTCCTTGCCCTAATCCGGTCCAGAGGGAGGTGCTGCCAGCGACGGGAAGCGCCACCGGCATCTTCACCGTCGCCTCTGCACCACCCGACGTCGACGCCGCCGCCAAGACGTCCCGCTCCATCACCACTACCGCAACGACCCCGTCGGTATATCCTCCCAATTCCCTCTCTTCTTCCTCGCGTTCTCTCTCTGCTGCGTGCACCAGGACGGTGCACAACCTTTTATCCCAAACACAAGTCCAGAACCCCACTGATCTGCTCCTAAGAAATACAATTCCCCATGTATATTGAGAGCAAAAGTGATCTATAAAAACAAGAATGTGATCCGTGAGAGAACACAACGGTCGCAATAACGATACCCTTAAGTACAGAAAGAAATGGCTAAATTCCTGGTTCTGTTATAGTTCCGATAGGAAGATAGCGCAGTCAACCAGACTTCATGATTGGATCTTTATCAGAGACAGTGCTTAAAGCACCGTAAGATAAGTTATGACAGAACAAACCCAAAAATAAGAAAGACACAGATACACTAATTTAGATGATGGAGAAATCTGGGGGAGCATATTTAGTCTTCCCAGAAGATAAAGAATCTGGGGGAGCACGTTTAGTTCTCCCTGGAAGATGAAAGAATCTAGATGAGCAAGTTTTGTTCTCCCATGGTGACAATAAAAGAACATAAGGAACCTGTCCTTCAGGATCCTATAAAGGCCATTGTCGCTCATGAGGAAGATCAATAATAAGCTCGACTCATATGGAAGACATGTCAATAACTAAGGCCCTAAAGGTCTCAAAGTATTGGCATGTTAAAGTCTATGATAGTAAAGAAACTCAGATAGCTAATGATCCCACGTCATTTCAAAGAAGCCATATAAGGCATATTACTCATCTAAATGACAAGAGTAAAGATAGATAAAATAGAATAAGAAAGAATTTCTAATGGAGCCAAAACAGTAGGCTGTAATGAGTCTACAAGATTAATGTGACTCCAAAAGAAATATAGAAAGAAATCAACGGAAAAAGATGGTGTTTCAGGATTCAGAATAAATTCCTAAAGGAGCCAAGACAGTAGGCTATAATGGGTCTACAACACAAATGTGACTCCAGAGGGATTATAGAAAGTAGTAAAGCACCACTTGTGGTGACAGTATTTACTCAATGAGAGTTAATAGATTATAAAGAGAATGCAAGAATCATTTTAGAATCATAATGGCCTTAATGGCATAGTGCATTTTAGAATTGTATCAGAAAGAGATAAAGATGACATCCTTCAAAGAGGATTGGTATGAAAACATTCACATGGCTAAACTCAAAGGTTCGGTCATGGAAAGAATAGATCGTAAGAGATGTCACCTAAAGAAGTCCATTTATAGATTAGAGCAAGTCTCTGGATAGTAGTATTTAAAGTTAAAGAATCAGTTAGAAGAGTTTGGGTTTTTTCAGAGAGACAAATAGAGCACGGTTGTATTTGTGCAAAGATTAAGAGTAGGAAATTTATTTTTCCTAATCCTTCAGGTGATGATATTTTGCTTGCTAGCAATAATGTTAATCTACTGTTGGAAAAGAAGAGGTTCTTATCCTCTGATTTTAGTAAGAATGATCTTAGTGAACGTCACATGTTTAGAAAGAAAGAAAGAAAGAAATTCACCGAGATATAAGGGGTATTAGAACTAAAGCAAAGACATGCACAGAGAATTCTTAAAGATACAAAGCATGCATGCATGTAAACATATGCATGTTCTTATGGTCAAGGGTAATAGTAAATATTGTTTGTTGCTTCAGCTGTTGGAAGCCTGAAGAGTGCACAAGTAAAGAATATTACCTTGACGCAGTTCATGTATCCGGGATAATTTTGGCAGTTTTTCACTCTAGATATAGATCACTAGAGTGGAGTTCATAAATGTCTTGCAATTTTGCAAAGTATAGTAAGCCTCATGCAGAATAAGAAAAGTAAGTACTCTCAAATGGTTGCGGGTACATTGTTAAGTTTTGGCGAGATGTGTAGTAAATCCACAACAGTTACTAACACTCGCACTTGGAGCTCTGTTGTGGAAAAGCTCCAAGGAAATAGTTCATGTATCATCTATGATACAGAGCTATGTTATAGCCAGATAACAGTAAGATATCACTAGTAAAACAGAGCTATGTTATAGCAAGTTATGAGGCTAAAGGACAGGCGAAATGGTTAAGAGAATTTGTACCCGGAGTTGATAATGGTTGATAACAGCAATAACCATTCAACAGATTTCACTCCTATGACAACGAGTCAAGTGTGCTGCCAAACACATTGACATCAGTCAAATGTTGTAAAGGAGACGGTCCGGAATCATATTGACAGTACTGAACAGAAAAGACGATAAGCAATTGCTTGCGGATCCGCTTACCAAAGGCTTACCACCTAGTATGTTCGGAGAACACACAGTCGACATGGGTTTATGGTATGGCCTATGATTTCCGGACAACAAAATGGCCCAAAGAATAAAAGAAATTTGTTTCAGATCAGAGAAAGTGTATTGTAGCTGTGGAGTCTATTGGCGATAGACCGTGACGACGAAGCAGTTCTGTGCACCAATCTGTGATGGAATGAATACAGCGAAAAGAGATTATGACAAAGAGTATAGAAAAAAGAACAGAAGAGATCAAGGGGGAGAATGTTAGGTTGATCTCCACCGAGTCAAGCCCAACGGCTGACTCGGGCCCTGATCTGCACCCTGATCGGGGGTGCCAAAACCCAGCCCAAGATGTGGCTGGTGGGCCCCCGTCGCACAGCACTATAGAGGGAGGTGGGGCCGGGCGCGGGGCACGAGGTTGACCACCGCAGCCGCCACCCCACCGTCCTTGCCCTAATCCGGTCCAGGAGGGAGGTGCTTGCCCGGCGGGAAGCGCCACCGGCATCTTCACCGTCGCCTCTGCACCACCCGACGTCGACGCCGCCGCCAAGACGTCCCGCTCCATCACCACTACCGCGACGACCCCGTCGGTATATCCTCCCAATTCCCTCTCTTCTTCCTTGCGTTCTCTCTCTGCTGCGTGCACCAGGATGGTGCACAACCTTTTATCCCAAACACAAGTCCAGAACCCCACTGATCTGCTCCTAGATCGATCCCAGAATCTATCAGCAACATGTGCGAGTATGTGCGGAGATTGGAGAACAGTGCATTAACCTTAACCCAGCAGATAGGCCAGATACACTTTATGTAATTGAGAGGCTTGATGAAATGGAGCGTACATGTGGTTTTATTGAAACTGACATTTGTGCTTCATCAGCAACACAAGTAAGTTTAATCATGGTACATGCTCTCACATGATGTAGCATCCGGTATTTTGTTGTATGATAAAATTCACTAAAAGATTTAACCTTTTAAAATGCAAAACAAATAAAAATTTGTTTTGTTGAATTATGTTCAAAATATATTAAACTTGCATTAAATGTCATCTTATCCATTTGTCTGTTCATTTTTGATCTCTGTGAGAACCAACCTAAGCACACAACCCTAGTTCAATATATTAAACTTGCTTTGTCACCCTCCTCTAGTTGTGATCATGATCTTCACATGGGCTCACTATGACCATCCCATCTCAGTTCGCTGCGCATGCCTTATTGTCAAAAAAAAAAAAAAAAAAAAAAAAAAAAAAAAAAAAAAAAAAAAAAAAAAAAAAAAAAGATCACCACCACCCCTTCCATCACCTACAAATAGACCTTAGATGTTGCAATTTCCCTTGCCGCACAGAGCTCTGAATTCACTTTCACTACCAGAGCTCCCCCCTTTCTCCCCTTCTTGAAACTGACATTTGTGCTTCATCAGCAAAAGTACCCTGCAAAAGGCTCCTAGATTCCCCTAAAGGAAGCCAGCCTCTCCTCCAGTCAAGATGAAACCAGCAAAAGTACCCTGCAAAAGGCTCCTAGATTCCCCTAAAGGAAGCCAGCCTCTCCTCCAGTCAAGATGAAACCAGCTGACGACCTCGACGCTAGCGTAGTAATTGGGATTCAGGCACGCCGGGATAACGAGCGCAGAAAGAAGATACCTGACGACGCTCAAGGGATAAGGAACGGAGCCTGACTCCCGTCCCCACAGGATACAAGGAGAAAGGTCCGGCCCCTACCCCGTCCTGTTTTCCACAGAGCAAGGACGTACGACGCGCCCGGACCCCTCAGCAAAGAAGGATCAACGACCAACATGACCAAGCCTATTAGTGTAGGACCGAATCTCCCCTTGAACTATAAAAGGGGAAGAGTCGCCAGCATAGAAGGGGAGAAAAACAAGTTAGACACAACTCCCGGCGCCGAGACCTGAGCATTTGCCTCTCTCTCGCCGCCTTTGTACACCCCATTTGCAATACAACATCAAGAACTCGAGTTCACGCTCGGACTGGACGTAGGGATCGTTAACGCTCAAACCAGTATAAATCTCCCGAGTTCCTGCGACTCACCATCCGGTAGCCTAAGCACACCCCAGAGACAAATTTCATTGCCGGTCATTGTTCGTGACGCCGACACCGTCGCCGATGGTTTTGAGGGCAAACCACCAAACCGTCCGCGAGTAGTGTAGCCCGTACGCATCCCCCGCCGTGTACACTTGCGCTCGTCGATATCCCAGTTGTCAGCCACCACGGCTAGCCGCCCGGCTTCAAAGTCCCTCGGTCCAAGCCTCACGTCCGCGCTTCACCGCACCTGGTCCGTTAGCACGGCACGCCCTACTTGACCTTCGCCGAACCGTCGACCACCGTCTCCGAGCTCGACACCTGTCCGCGTGCCATCGGTTAGTAGAAACACAACACACTCACACATTGTGTTGGTATGTTGACAATCACTCAGCATAAAAATTGCTACACTATGGCTATGGAAAAGCCATGTGTCCGTAGCAATGGAAAGCCTGCCAGAGCCGGAGTCGATGGTCGGAGGCAGCCGGGACTGGCGCGCCCGGTGCGGAGCTAGTGCCTCAGTTCCTACGCAAGGCGCTGCTTCGTCAATAGCCTGTTACTCTCTTTATAATTGGCCAATTGCGCATAAGCCGGAGAGCTTCGGTGAGCACCGGAGTGCTTACCCCAAAGCCTTCCAACAACTCTCTCAACAGGTCTTTCAAACTAGCCATCACCATACAAACACTTCGGTGTACCTATTCAGATGCTCGTTGAAGCCCAATCCTGTGGTAGAACAACCCTTTATACCCACTCTCTAGGATGCTCTTTGGTGTAGCACCGTATATTTCTAGTGAGTACAACACCAAATTTGGACAGAAAACACCTTATCGGGTTAACCATCTTGTATGCCTCTCCGGTGGTGCTGCTGCACCAGACATAACTAGTGAATGCTTTGAACAACTCTCTTGTGTTACAAACCAGGATATCTAATCTCTGGTACCCAGCTCTCCGGTGGCACCAGAAGTTAAGGTGTTTGCTTCAAAACAGCCTAAAAACAACTCTGGCGCCCCACCAGACAGCTCTAGTAGTCACAAGATGATCAAACTGTTCTCCAATGCACCTCATCGCCGCCATAGGGCTCTGGTGAGTGCAACAACACTCCATTGAGCTTCTCTCTCAAACCTTTTTCAATTGCACTTACTCAAGTTGATGTCCCACAAGGCCATCACATCGATAGCCCTAGCGTGTTGGAGGCGATGTGTGGTGGGTGGATGCGGGGTGAATACAAGACGGATGGTGCGGCTGCCAGCGAGGCAGGTGTGGTGGGGTGCGAGGACGAGGCAGATGAGGTCGAAGATGAGTAATAGATGGGAAAAGTTTTAGGAGAGCAACTGCTCAGCGCGCGCGCGTCGGGAGGAGTAGCGGCGCACGCGCACCGGAAGGAGTAGCGGCGCACGCGGTCACAGTTCCACCCCGATTCATTAATTCGTCCCCTGTCTAGCTTCAGTGCCACCGTTTCTCTTTCCCTGTCTAGCTTCATTCTAAGGCCCATTTAGCTTATAAGGCTGCAATTTCTCGAGTCCGGTTCCCCGTCCAGCTTCATCCTAAAGCCCATTTAGCTTATAGAGTCCAATGGACCGATTCAGATTCTACGAGTTATTTTTTTCTCTTCTGGGACAGCGGGTGTGTGGGAGAATAAAAGGGCGGGGGAATGGTTTCACATCCATATAGATGCGAAAGTAAAATGTTTTTAAAATTCTTATAGAATGAAACAACAATTATCGAGAAAATATAGAAAAAGGAAGCATATGTTTTTTTCTTCCATAATACTTTATAAAGATAGACAATATATTAATAATTCAACCAATATATCAAAAAAAAATCATAAGAAACATGTATGGTTAAAAGGTAAAAAATAGAATAAGGAGAGCATCTTATTTCTGTAGACATATATGACTTTACAATTAGCGAATATATATATAACACACTAGTGCAGGGCAGGCCACATGGTGCGCATGTGCAGTGATCCGTGAAATTTTAAATATGGAGACTTTGCAATGTACAGATTGCTCCATTGGCTGGTGTTTGGTCTATGCTGATCATCAGAACTTCATTTTCATGTGGCCTTGTAACTGATCTGTTTCCGAGCAGTAATTCAGGTAACTGATCTGTGCCTAAGCCAAAATGAGCAAGATTGAGTAAAACGTTTCAGTTTTTTTAGTGTTTTATTTACCAACGATGAAAGCTCCGTGCTAAAGCTGAAACCTCATTCTCTTGGCTCTACACGTTGTTGTCGATGTGGAGAACGATTTGGAGGTCCTCCTCCAGGTAGTTTCTTTGCTGAAAAGTCAAAACAAAAAGAAGTAAAGCAAAGCTAAGTTATGATTCCCAGTGATTTTGATTATTCAGTAAGCTAACTAAATAGATAATGAAAATGTCAATTGGTTTACTTGCAAGTTTGTGTCAGTTGTTGCCGTTTGGAACGAACGACTGGAACACATCTCCTTGGTTGCTGAATGGAAACCCCAAGCTGGAGCTCTCAAATGAGAATACCGAGCTTGCCAAAAAGGCCACTGTACTTCAGTCATCTTCTACACCTAGCTGCACATATGGTAATTATACATGGTTATAACTGCTGTAGTAAAAATGACTTGAAAAGGTGAACAACCGTAAGCATGGACAAAGCGTACAAAAAAAACAATAATGATCTGGCAGGGAAGGAAGTTGGTATATCCAGGTTGACCTTGATGATCTCTCAATCCTGAAATTATTACAGAGAAAACGAAGATCATTTGTTTGTGTATTGCTAAACTAAAGGAAGTTTTAGTACTCAATCTTAATACTTCACATGAACACAATTAGGAGAGATGGAGAGGAAAATTGAAAGGTAATATTAGGGGTTATACCTCGAGGAGCACATGAAGCATCATGATGGGCGTAAGAAATTTTAGAGATTATACCTTGAAGAGCAGAGGAAGCATTATGTTGACCATCCTGACACATTGCTACAACAGATAGGGACAAGGTCAAAAATAGAACTAAAATCAGTAGCAGCAATATGCATCTAAGAAGATACTGCAAACCTGAAAGTAATCAATACACCAAAGGATCGATCCTCCGGTGTAGGCACCATGTGCAGCCAGATGAGGAAGCCCTCGCACCACAAAGAACGTCCTTGAGAAGGAGTGATGGGAGTCAATTGCTTGATGATCCAGTTTCTTTATTCACAATAGCATCATGTAAATAGATGATTCTGTTAAATAGCTAATTAATTTGTTGAACGAAGGAAAACCTTAATAACTAAACACTAAATAAATCTCTAAGTAGAATTGTACTGTTACTAGCAGTAAACAGAAGGAACACATCTCTTTTGCACAGGACTTTGTGAGTGCCTGATGTTTGTGCCCAAAACTACGAGAAGGGGCAACAATGCGCGGTGTGGTCAGTGCCACACAGGTGGAGCGCAATGGTTGGAAAAATACAAAATCATGGCAGTAAGAGGAATCTTGCAAAGTGTGAAGGAAAATAATATGTGGTGTTTAAATAGCACCACATCTATGCATATGAGGATCAAATGGCACAGCAGATTAGTAAGGAGTAATTCTAGATCTCTCTTATTACAATTAAGTGAATAATAAACTAAAAGTAAAAGTTGATCAGGAAAGCTATATGATAAAAGAAAACATGCTAGCTGCCTCGCTGACATCGCATATAGCTAAAGCTATAGACATGAATCCGAAAAAGCATGAGGAGACATGGAAGCAATAGTTAACATTCTAAAAAGGATAACACTTCATGTGCACATTGGGAACTAAAAATCTCCAAGGCACTCCCCTAAATGGTGCTCAGCAGAGTCAATTACATAAGGGCATGGGATAGCTGTGAACTTTGTATGGTATATATTTTCTGAGTTGCACCATGAGTACCTAAGTATCATTTAAGCCTAGGAAACATAAAATTAAAAATGTTTTGATGGGGCTAAGCCATTAGTAGAATGAACACCTTACACATATCCTAAAAGAATCTATGCCAACTGAAGTAATGTTGCAAAGCAAAAATAAAAATGAATAAGTAGGGTTTAAATGGCACCAAACCTATGCAAATGAGGGATGAATGGCAGAGCATACTAAAGAAGGGCATGGATAGTCTTGAACCTTGTATGGTATCTTTTTTAACGTTTACCATTATTACCTAAGTACCATTTTATCCTAGAAAATAAAAAAAGAAAATGGTTAGACGGAGCTAAATGATTCATAGAATCAACATGTTACAAATATTGTAAAAGAATCCGCGACAGTAAGAGCAATCTTGCAAAGCATGAAGGAAAAACAATATGCGGTGTTTAAATAACACCATACTTATGCATATGAGGATTGAATGGCAGAGAAGAATAGTAAGTAGTGATTCTAGCTCTATCTTATTACAGTAAACAGTTAAGTGAATACTAAACTTAAAGTAAAGGTTGATCATGAAAGCTATATCAGAAGAGAAAAGACGCTAGCTACCTTGCTGACATCACATACAGGTGAAACAATATAAATGAATCTGAAAGCATGATGAGGCAAGGGAACATCTCATAATACTTTTGCTGACGGGAAGTTTAAGCACAAAAAGTTACATTGTCTTAAAAGTTTTGAGGGAAAGCGATCTATCTCTTTGTGTTACTTGCAGGGAGCATACAAATGCTTGCTAAGGTTCAAAACTTTACACTCGGGATTTATAAAAAACTTTGAACCATGAAAATACAAACTTTGTACAGCTAGGTTAAAAACTTTGAGCTATCACATTATAAATTTTGTATTGCTAGGTAAAAAACTATGCACTAACAAATTTATGAACTTTCAACTATGACATTATAAACTTTACACCGCTAGATTCAAAAACTTTAAACTCGAAATTTATAACTTAAAACTTAGAATTATAAATCTTTAAACTATCACATTAAAAACTTTACACTTTGCTAGATTCAAAACTTTAAACTCGAAGTTATAACTTAACTATGACATTACAAATTTTATATTTCTAGGCGCAAAACTTTAAACTATAATATTTTATAGTGCTAGGTTCGAACTTTATAATTAGAATTTAAAAACTTTGAAATATGACATTAAAAACTCTATACTATTAGGCTCAAAACATTACAATAAAAAATTAGAAACTTTCAACTATGATATTACAAAGGCACAAAACCGTGCACACTTTTGGTGGGAACTTTAGAATACCATGGTATAAATTCAATATTAGTTAAAAGCTTTGAGATTTCACATTATGAACTTTGTACTACTAGGTTTCAAACTTTGTGATTTCAAAACTCTACACTTAAGTTCAAGAACTTTGAACTAGCTCATTCCAAACTTTGTACTAGCATACTATGAACTTTATACACCTGAAAAAAACTTTGTAATAATATTAAACTTTATAGTCGAACCTAACTTTATACGACAACATTTCAAACACTATACTCCTAGACTCAAAACTTTATCAATCGAAGCACTTAGACTCTGTCGACGCTACTAACCCTAATCCTTGTCGATGCTACTAGCCCTAATCTCTCTCGACGATAATGACCCTCTCTGTCAACGCTACTTGGTGACGCTACCGGCGCACACACGCCCAATAGCCTTTGGGTGTCAGCCCATGCGTAGGTCATGCCTTCTCCGTCCCCACTTCTGGGAGCACCCCCTATCTAAAAAACTAAAACTGAAGAACAGCTGACCCACAAAAAAAGACACAAAAAAACTAAAAACACACACACAAAATACACAAACACACACGCTATTCAGATCTGACCCAACACAATAATATCAGATCTGACCCCATGCCACATCTGGACTTCATACTGCTACCTAATAAACTTTATAGTATTAGATTGAAAACTTTGAACTATCGATTACAGACTTTATACTGCTCACTAATAAACTTTATACTGCTACCTAATAAACTATATATTGCTAGATAATAAACTTTATAGTGCTACCTAATAAACTATAAACTATCAGTTAGAACATTGTTTTAACTAATCAGTAATAGATTTGGAATTACTGCCATTTGCTTTTTATCATAAGAACATTTGTAAAGATGCAAAAAAACACTAGACTTAATAATCAATCATCTAATCCCGAGGCTAATTGCTTTAAAATGGTGACATCATTCCCATATTCGAAATGACATGACAGAAAATATGTTAAAAGTGTGAAAAATGCAGCGCAACGCGGGTACAAAAAGAAAAAAGTGTAATAGTACAGGGGTTGCAGATTTCAATGGGATAGGTGACTCGCCTGCAAAAAAATGCTTCCAATAACTGATTGTTATGATTGTTTTCAAATAGAAAGAAAATACTCTTTGTAGCATGTAAATTAACACCTCATTTGTAAACCCCCCAAAAAATAGAAACTTATATTCAGATTACAAAAACATTGCAGTTCCAGTGACTTTCCAACTTTCATGCGACATGTCTCAACACATAAAAGTTAGAATAGCCATAATAATCTTTCACAAAAGTAAACAAACTAGAGAATATTTGATAAAAAAAAAATGAGTAGGACAGTAACTATCCTTTTTTCCTCAATTTCAACATGAATCTAAGATATATAGCAAAGGATGACAGAATCTAATTCTTGCATATGTAGGCATTTGATCCAAATTTAGTAGACCAGTTACATTTCCTAGCAGCTTAGTTATGCTTCTATTGTAGTTAGCCAGCGCTTATGGTTTGTTTTTTGTGTTCATGGAAGGATAACGAATTATCTAAGAATCTATGAAACACACCATCCTATGGCAGAAAAGTAAACTTTCATAAGTGTTTATGGAGCTATGTACACAAAAATTAGCTCCCATACGTAATATATTTCCGCCAATTAGGCCTACAAGCAATCAGCAAAGCATCAGCCACCCTACTATACCGCTTGTGAACTTCCCCTAAGCAAAAAGCCATCCAGTTTTGTGGATTGGAACCCTAGGGCATGGGACACCGGACCGGCAGCACCATCATAAAAAAATAGCATGTTATGGGGCATCGGGCAGGGGGAAGGCAAAGGCACATACCGGAATCGATGGATTCAAAATATTTGCTCACTTTTCCTTTTCAAGCCTAGTCTTGGTGTCTTGTAAAATAACTGAACCTCTGTTGCCAACCCGGAAAGACACCAAAACTTGTTAGGAAAAAAATTGTATAGAGTTCTACTTGCTGCCTCACGCATATATAGTGGTACCATTTTAGCTTTTCGTCAATCCGAGCTTATGCTTGTGAGGACTTGTGCATGGCTAGCAGCTCTTTTTACTTATTCCCTTAAAGTGTAGATGGCCATCCTAGGGCTAGTTTATTTAGCATCATGGTCGATTGACTCCTAGTGTTTCAAAAGTATCTGTTACTTAATTTTGGTTCAACTCAATTTCCCCGCTAGTTACACGGGGAGACATAAGTTTTTAAAATTTAATATTTTAAAACTTTATTTCTAAAATTCAGAAACTTTATACTAGAACACTTAAAACTTTGTACTAGAACATTTAAAACTTTATACCAGAACACTTAAAACTTTATACTAGAAGCACTTCATGGTTAGTTTCAGAAAAACATGCAGTCTCGGGATTGAGGGAAGAAAGGTTCTTCATGCTCCAATAGGAACTATGATCTTGGGTCTGATTGTGATAAATCTAAGGCTCGTATTTTTGGTTGCTTTAACGGAGATGTGGGTCATCATGTTCAGAAGAATAGGGACTTGCTATAAGACATGGCCTTAGATAACACAAATCTCTTCTATTTAAGCTACAGACCTCGTGTCTAGAAGGTGGAGTTGTTCCAAGGAACTCCTAGCACTGCATCACACATGGCTTAATGGGTTCTTTTAAAAAAACAATGTCTCATACATGCTACTAATAGTAGAGTTGAAGGCTAATGAGAAAATTTATAGATTAATGATTGAGAAACTTGGGTAATCGAAAACCATGTCATTAGCGAGAACAAAATCACAAAATTCTTATCCCAAATTGGACACCAATAAGCTATTCCAAAAAGAGCAAAAATATTAAACTAGGAAGGTTCAAAATACACAATAAGGTCATATCATTTGTAAATGCACTCAGGTGTGTGCGAGTGTACTTGAAGAACAATTATTTTGACGTCCAATAAAGCAATTTATGCTAGTACTAGAGAGTTAGAAGCTCCAACCTAACTCCACGGCCAATGCTCTAATGCTCTTGTCTTAAGATATACACATGACAATTGTACAGCGAGTGTGCCTGGCCAAGCATATCTGCCATTACCATTATTTACCAACACATTTTATTGATCCCTCCTTCGGCAGCACCACCGGATTCACCCCGTCCCTAAGATTTTAAATCAGCGGCACCCGCATTAGCGGCACCAGCAACCCTTCTAGGGTGTTGCAGCATGCACGCCACTGGAAAGATAGCATCGCTCTCGCCGCGGTAGCCCCTTCTACTATGTGCATGCAAAAAGAATTTTAGAAACAACCCCTTCTGCTATGTGTAAAATTTATAGAAAATGTAGTAATTACATCATATAAAAATTTGAAGTGGTTATATAAATGTGCCTAGTGTAGCAAGTTCATCTATGGTAAGAAGCTATGTGCATGCAAAAGAATTTCAGAACCAGCTTGGCTTGCTAACAAAAAATATATGAAGCAAATATGAATTTCCATCTCATGCTAATTCTAAAATAATGTCTTAGGAATGAAAAAGTCAACGATAACTTAACTGCTCGTACTTGAAGCTTATGCTTTTGCTTTGCTAGATCAGTTTGTTTTAGACATCTTCAAATTAAAACTTCATGACACACACAAGCATAGTGAATATCAAAAAAGAGAACCGCCTAGAAGCAGTGCTGGAAAAAAGGGTCTCAAAACACTTCTCGGGAGAAGCATCGATTCATGGCTGTTCACCTCATAGCTTCATGGGCATTCCATCGAACAACACCGCTATTGATGTTGCTTTAGTGAGTGCTGCTGGGACAGTGAACGCTAGTTTAGGTGGCCAGGATGCAGTTCCTGCCGTCCCACTTCGGCTTAGGGGCCACCGGGCATGGTCTCACCAGTGTGGAAGCGAGATGCAACAACTAGCTCCAAGTCATGATGTAAGGTTCATCACTACAGGATTCCGCCGAGCTTCACCTCGATGAATGAGAGAATGTTCACAATATGAGAATTCAATATGCATGGCTGTAAATGACTGCAATCCCGGGGATGCCCCACAGCTCGGCCAAAGCGATGTGCTCATCGCCTGAGGAAGCACATCACAAAAATGGCCATCATCCACACATCGCCGTTTGCGTTAGAAGGACTAGGCGAAGACCTGTACCTAGAGGAGCTGCAGGCCTTGGAGACCGTCGGTGGTTACGACGACGACGTCCTCGCGGCAGCGGCCGCCGAATCTCGTTGTTGACTACTTCGTTCTGGTACTCAGCCAGCGGATTCGTCGGCTCTCGCTCCTCCCGTCGCCCAGCTCGAATCGACTCCGCCTCCCCAAATCCGCCCAAATCAATTCGATGGTGGCGACGAATCTGCACAAATAGAGACGATGTTCGAGACAAATCCCCTCCAAATCGAAATGCACAGTTGACGAATCCGCCCAAAATCGAAAACTCCCACCGGCAAACAACGAAACATCACCTCACCATCACCGGTGATGACATCCATGTCCTCGTAGCGGCGGGAACCCTGGTGTCGCAGACTAGAGCCGCCGGACTCCACGGGCGTGCCGATTTCGTCGTGGCCCCTCGCTCCTCCCGTAGCCGCTCCACCTCTGCTGAAATCAAATCCGCCTTCGCCTCGAATCGGGATCGCGAGGACAAATCCTCTCCAAATCAAAGCCGCAGGAGCTAGTCGCCGTACCTCCACCTCCACGCCGCTGGGGGCCGCACGCGCCTTGATGAGGCCGACGAAGCCTCGACGTCGACGGGAGGGAGCGGTGGGCGCCGCCCTCGAATTCAATTCCAGCCACGACGACGGGAGGATCCACCGGCGTTAAGTAGAAAGGGGAAAAGGTCCTGCCGCTGCGCGTGGAGTAGGAGAACAGGAGAAGGGAACCGGACGCCTATTTTGAAATATTTTAAAAATCCTCCCTCTGTGCCGGATCGGACAGGGCACGACAAAAAAAATGCAGAAAAGGAAAGGAGGGGATGAGACCAGTAGTAACTGCCATAAAAGGCATGTGCGCGCCGGCAACAATTCCAGCGCGCGCGCGCCCAATAGCAATTGTGCTTCTCTAAGAGATTGAGGAGTTTATTTTTGTTACCAGACAAAAAAAAAAAGGTAAAGGTGGTTAGAAAAAGGAGAAGATGATTAGAACAGAGATTTACTAGAGCCTGTTTTTACCTTCAAATCCTCTTTATCGTGTTACTATTATTGAAAAATGAGATAAGGTAATAGAGATATGTGTGAATGAGAAGAGCAACCGACAGCCACCCATCTGAGACTAGCCTTACGATGTTTTTGAGCTGAAATGAAGTCGAGCCAATCAATCAAGAACCAATAGCCTGTTCAGATTCCCCTACTCCGGTGACACCTCCAGCCATGGAGGCACCGGGCATGCCCTCTTCGCCCGCCCCGCCCCGCTCCTTGATTCCGCGCTCCATCCGTCTCCACCGCGGCAGCTCGATCCACTCCTTACCCGACGCCGTCCCAGTGCCAGACACCATCGACGCCTTCCAGCGCCGCGCCGCCGACCTCCTCGAGGACCTCCTTGTCCTCCCAGACAACAACCCCGCCGCAGACATCCTCTCCCTCGCCTGGACGCGGCGCCTCCTCGATGCCTTCCTTCTCTGCCTCGAGGAGTTCCGCGTCCTGCCGTTAGTCGGCTCCGGCTCCGGGAACGGGGACTCGCCCGCCGCGCGACCCCCTCTCGACCGCCTCGTCGCTGACTTCTTCGACCGCGCCGTCAAGGTGCTAGATCTCTGCAACGCCGTCCGTGACGGCCTCGTCGTCGTCCAGAAGTGGCATAGGCGCCTCTCCATCGCCGCAGCCGTCCTCACCTCGCAGCCCGACCACGACCCGCTGCTCGGCCGCATCCGCCGCGCGCGGAAGACACTTATTGACCTCACCGTCCTCACGCTCGAGGATGACCAGCGGGGCCACCACCTCTGGAGCAGCAGCGCCTCCGTTTCCAGCAGCAGCTCCAGCTCCAGTTCCGGTTCCGGTGCCAGCTCACTTCCCAAGTCCTACTGCAGGTCCTTGTCGTCAAGCGCGTCCTACTCCCCCCGCCGGACGTGGTCCGTGGAACGCCAGCTGCAAGGGGTCGTGCCCCGCCCGTACGACGACGATGCCACGGAAGGCCTTGCTTCAGCGGTCTACACCATGGGCGCCGTGCTCTTTATCGTGTCCTTTGCGCTCGTGGCTGCCATCCCGTGCCAGGAGGCCCAGGACCGTTCCCTCTATGCGTATTTCTCGGTGCCCAGGAACTTCATCATCTCTGGACCTGTCACCACGCTCTACAACAGAATCCTCGTGGAGTCCAAGAAGGAGGAGCGCAGGAATTCATGTGGCCTTCTCAAGGAGATACACCAAATTGAGCTTTGCTCCAGGCATGTCATCAAGATCACTGATGCCGCAGAGTTCCCGTTGCCGAAGGAGAAGGAAGCTGAGGTACATGAGGCTGCACTGGACCTAGCACAGTTGTGTGAATGCCTCAAGGATGAGCTCGGTCCACTTCAACGGCGGGTCAGGGAAATGTTCCACAAGATTGTGCATGCCCGCACCGAAATCCTTGACGGCTTGAACTTGAAGAAGAGGCTGCAGGTTACTAATTTGTTGGATCAGGGGCATTATTCCATGGATATTTCTGCAGCACCATCCCAGCAGCAGCTCTCCAGGCCGGCGATTTTGAGGGCTGGGCGGACGGACCGAGCTGCCCCGACGAGCACCCCTAGGCCACGCCATGAACCAAACATTCCCCAGCCTGAGCCTGGCATCAAAGCTAGGCGTTCGATGATGCGGCTGCCAGGCCGAGGACCTCAGGAGAGTAGCACTGAGGTAAGTAGTCTATTACTACCATTATTGGTTAATTCCAAGGAAACAAAACGTGCAAAAGCAGTTATTTTAAGTGGTTCCAGGCTGTAGATAAGCTCCATATGAGTCCTGCTTTGAGCTCCACTTTCCCTTGGAACTTGGAACCAAAGCATGCTTAACATAACAGAGAGCCTGACAATGGCAAGGCATTATTTTTGTCAAGAACGTGTCCATTAACCGTTATCACTACATTGGCACATAGATCATGCCGTTCTACCTAGAGACATGATGCAACCTTTTGCATTCTAGTGTTTTGGATTGACAACGATAATATCTGAATCGGTTTGTGCCTCAAAACCGTTTTACAGTTTACTACCTCCGTGACTAGTACATATTTGCATGATGGGGTAGTCTCGGGAATCGTCCATTTCAAATTGATATAAATAAAAATATGCGATACCTTATTAATGCAAATATGAACTATGTTTAATTTATTATCATGATGTAACTGATGAAAACCACCGAACTTTAATTTCCAGAAAGTTCTGAGATTTAGCTGTAGTTAATGTAGCCAATTTTTCTGAACAATTAAACGTGTTACTTTGCAATAAGCAAAGTCATTTTTTTTTTTTGCGTTAGGTTGTGTTATTGCTTATAGATAAAGAAAAATGCTTATAATCATTTTCGTTTGTCAAAGGCACAAGAGAGCTATACTACCCGGAGGGGAGTACTACAATCTATGTAAATTGCCTGCATTTTCCAATCAACTTAGGCCTTTGGGTATAATTGGTTTGTGCCTGAAGCTCAAATTATTTTGCATGTTGCATATATATTACTCCACTACCTTTACAGAGCTAGGCTCATTAGTGACATTCTTGCCTTCTCTGCATGGGTTCGCCTCTGTTGTGCATATGCAAAGAGGATATAATTATTAAGTGGAATCTACTATGTTTTTTAGGGGATGACGGATGCTTCTCAGGGCACGCTGGAGGCACCGGTGAGTTCATCACAAGGTGCAATGGGCTCCCTTCTCAAGAAGCTCAGTTTACTGCTGGCTCCCACTTACCCACTACAGAGGTCACTGAAGCACATAATCAAGCTTCTTGAGGAAGATCTGAAAGAAATAAGGGATGCCCTCATGGAGCAGTCGATGGTAGATTACAACAAAAATAAAGTGAAATACTGGATGGAAGAGGTGCGTGAGCTCTTGTATGACATTGAGGACAGGATTGACATGATGATGTTCTCACAAACTGCTGCCTATGCTACGTCTAGATCCATCCATGGCCATAGCCATAGGGTTTTTTCTCGGACACGCAGGAGAGCTGCGGATCTCTATATTAAGAATAAAAGCCATAGGCAAAGGGTTGCCCGTCTTAAGATTCATCGGCTTCCCAATATATCCAAGCTGTCAACGAGGGTCAGAGAAGTTTCAGAGCTCAGGACTCTGCTGCGGGAGGCGAGTGAACGGTACGAAAGGTACCAGCTTGATGGTTGTATCTCAAATCCAACGTTTCTGTCCTACATACGTAGTAGTTGGATCCCTGTTTCTTATAAAGTTGTTCACAATCTAATTGGTATCGAGGATCCAAAGAAAGAACTTACCATGTGGCTCACCAACCAATCGGAACAACAGCTAAAAGTATTGTGTATTGTTGGCCCCCTAGGGGTTGGTAAAACAACCCTTGCTAAAGAACTGTATTGTGAACTCAGCGGGCAATTTGAGTGCCGTGCTTTCATTCGGGTGTCACGGAATCCTGACATAGGTCGGCTTCTTCAAGAACTATTCTCTCAAATCCAGTGGCCTAAACAAAGCTCTGATGCCTGCTCACTTCAAGGCATCATTAACAAGATTAGTAACCACCTCCAAGATAAGAGGTAATTCTTTGTCTGCTCGTGTAACTTATTAGTTAGATACTTGCTTTAATATATTACAGATCTTATCTTTAGTTGTAGAATCTTAAAGGAACATGTTACTAGCAAAGTTTCCTTTTTTTTTTTTTGACCAAAGTCAGCTAGGGAAAAATACAGCCTTTTTTTTAATTTTTTTTTTTGATAATGCAGACCTGTTTAAATTCGCTCCCACGGGAGTCGAACATAGGTCTGCTGGATGCTACCTGCTGCTCTAACCACTAGGCTAGAGACCCTTTCGCCAAAATTTCCTTTTTTGACAACACTAAAATATTTATTTGCATGGGGAAAATTTTCTTTGTACGATATTCGAAGTTAATGTTTTATTCTATAAATTTATCAAAGTGCGCATATAAGTTGCTTATACTACTTACAATTGAGCCTTGCATCCTTTTAAGTTAGCTCATGAATATTACAAGTCAGATCTCTTACAGGTCAGATCATTTGTATCGTATAATCACAATGTTTTACACCACTTGTATGCTATGTGCACATATTTGCAACTTCATTTATATAGTTACAACCTACAAGCACTTAAATTACACTTGTGCAACAGATTCAATCATTGACCAGAAAAATTAGAGAAATTTTCCCAAAACAAAGCTTGAGTGAGGCAAGGAGTGGAATTTTTGTGTAGGAATACAATCCATAGATTGGTTGTGGAATGAAAAAAAAAAAGAGAGTGTATGCATGAGCAAAGAAGGTCTTTCATTAAGCTGATGGGGGTTACTACTTTTAACAGCATGGGATATGGGACTTATTCTTCTTCTATATGTTTTCCATAAATTCAAAACATTATGCTGAAAAAGACCCATTTTTTTGGATTACTTACTTTTAGTTGATATAGGAATTTTTCAGCTCTAGTCATTCATTCATTACTAATCAGTAGTGTTTACTATGACATATATTTGTAAAGTTTACATATTTGAATATTCCCTAAAATGCATGCCTTTTGTACAATATATATCTGCTAGAACAATTTTCTTGATCTTAGTATCCTTTGGAGAGTTGGAAAGAATTTTATTACATTCAATATTTGCAACGAACAGAAGGAATAAAAATAAGTTATATATATGACATGTTTTGTTATTTCTTTTCCTTGCAGTTATGCTGGAAGTGTTTATAAAGGCTAAACTTTTTTGCCTAAGCAATTATATAATTATTCCATATTATAATTATTCTGCAGGTATTTTATTGTAATTGATGATCTGTGCGAAGCGGAAGCATGGGATCTCATGAAAAATGCTTTTCCGAAAAGCAATAAATGCAGCAGAATAATAGTAACGGGTGAAGTACAAAATGTCGGTGCTGAATGCTCTGGTTGTCATGCTGTTGATATTTTTGAGCTGAAGCCTCTTGGCAGTCAAGATTCTGAAAAATTGTTTTTAGGTAGAGTTTTTAGCTCTGAAGATCAATGTCCTGATTCGTTGAGAGACGCCTCCTGTAGAATGTTAAAAGAATGTGGTGGTTTGCCATTAGCAATCATCACTTTAGCTGGTCTTTTTGCAAGCCTGCGAAATAACTCAGATATATGGCACCAACTACAGCGATATGTTGTCTCTAGTTTGACAAATCTGTCTTTGGAGTACATGCTAAAAGAAATAGTAAACCTTTGTTGTGATAATCTTCCTCAAGATTTAAAGACATGTTTGCTATATCTTACGATTTATCCGGAAGGATGCACGATCTTGAAGGTTGATTTGCTAAAGCAGTGGACAGCTGAAGGTTTCATTACTTCAACAAAAGGAAATGACGGAGTTGCAGAGAGTTATTTTGATGAGCTTGTCAAAAGGGGAATGATCCAACCTGAGAAAATTACTCATAATAATGTGGTGATATCTTGTACAGTCCACAATATTGTACTTGATCTTATTGTACGCAAGTCTAGAGAAGAGAACTTTATCACAGCAGTAGATTACTCTCAAACCAATGCATTGTTTTTTATGAAGCCCCGTCGATTGTCCCTACACTTCAGTTGTGCTCAGTATGCAACCAAACCAGAGGATATAAGACTGTCACAAGTTAGATCACTTGCCTTTTTTGGACTCCCCAAGTGCATGCCTTCTGTCATGGAATTTAAGGTTTTACGGGTTTTAATCATTGAATTTTGGGGCAACAAGGATGATTTCAGCAGTCTCGACCTGTCAAGAATTTGCAGATTAGTTCTGTTGAGATATTTGAAGATTTCAGGTCACATCTTTGTGGATTTTCCATCCAAGATCCAGGGACTAAAATTATTGGAAACACTGGAAATATTTGCAGGAGTTTCTACAACTCTTAATGAAAGAGCAATGGAAATTGATGCAAAAGACTCTGCTCTTCCAAATGATATAGTTCATCTCCCAGGGTTGTTGCATTTGAGCCTTCAAGAGGGGATAAAACTACCTGATCGGATTGGCCTACTTACATCTCTGCAAACATTAAAGCATTACGATCTTGGAAATAACTCTGAAGACTGTATACAGAGCCTTGGTGAGCTGAAAAACCTGAGAGATCTTCACCTCACCTGTTCCACAGCATTGTCTCATGAGCATCTGAAGAGAAACCTCATAGCTCTGGCAGCTTCACTTGGGAGACTTACCAACTTACAATCTCTCACACTGGATCATGGTGCGGTGGGCATGACAATGTTCGTTGAGAACTCAAGTGCCGTGTTCTCCACTTCCATGTTTCTGCAGAGACTTGAGGTTTTGCTGCCTATTTGTGTCTTTTCCAGACTTCCTGAGTGGATTGGGCAACTCTGCAGGCTCAGCATTTTGAAAATTATGGTCAGAGTACTGATGAGGAGTGATATTGATATCCTCAATAGATTGCCTGATCTCACTGTTCTCTCACTTTATGTTCGTCAACCCAATATACAAAGAGTTGTATTCCAAAATGGGGCATTACCTGTTCTCAAGTATTTCAAATACAGTTGCAGTGCTCTTTGCATAGACTTTGAGGAAGCGGCACTGCCCAATCTTCATAGGTTGAAGCTTTGTTTCAATGTCCACCGAGGTGAGATATATTCCCATGCGATTTGTAGCATCAAGCACTTGTCAAACCTCAAGGGGATTGTTTTGAGGATCGGGGCAGCAGCTGGTGTTGAGGAATCCGACAGAAGAGCTGCTGAATCAGCATTTGTTAGCTCCATACGAAAACATCCAAGGTTTCCAATTTACATGAATATAAGAAGTGTAGATTGTGTTGACGAGTGAAGTCCAGTATGATCTTGTGTGGTTGGGGTTTGTTGTGTTGGCTGCTGCTTGTTTATGTACTGATTTCAGATGTTGGAAATGTTTTGAAACACTGTTTTGTGATTTTCATTAGTTAAAAGTGGGGATAATACCTTTAACAAATGACCTGAATAAATTGTCCTTGACCCTGTCTCCCGGTGAGATTCAGGGACTTGACCTCTGAAACTGCCATATCTGTGTTTCAAAACTTGTCTTGAACTCGAACGCTTTCTAGTCCCTACAGTTCTCGAGCAGCCATTTTGTCAGGACCTGGAAGAGGCTTGGAAAGACAGGCGCACAGTGGCTGACAGATATCCGACAACATGAAGCAAGGCGGGAAGCTGGCGTCAGTCCGACTGAATCGAGTCGTTGTTTGCCTAGCTAATTGGGCCGGTAGTCTTGTGCGTCATGGGCCAAGGGCCTTGTAATAAGCAGGTATAAGTACTGCGGGTACTTGCGGATGTAGGCATCGATCAATCTGTAACCCAACAATTTGTTCTAATGAAACTCGTCCACCGTCCTTTCCCTCCCAATTGCTGTTCCGCTGACCCAATGTTATGTGGCTGCTAGGATTGAGGGTGAGAGTTGCACGGTGGCGGCTGACATGCTAGGCACTGTTCATAGGATGAGGGCTGTTGTGGCGACGGCTAGGGCTGCGAGTGCGAGAGAGATCCAGCCGCGGTGTGTCCGCGCGCGGCTAGGCAAGAGAGAAGGTTTTCCTTCTTAATTCTTGCTGGATTTGATTGATACATCTAGTCTCCTTTTATAGAGAGGTTGATCATCTCTAATTAACCCTAATGGACTATACGACCGGCCTAGGCCCAATAGGCCTATGCCGTACTCTGACACTACACCCCACCTGGACATGCAACTTGTCCTCGAGCTATAACCTAACCGACTTATAACGATGACTCTATTTGACACAAACCTAACACCTAAAAACAAATCTTTTACATCTCAGCTTATTTTATTATTCTCAAACCGAAACGGACAGGAACTCTTTATTTGTGACTCCTGAACATAAGGCGAACACCATCTGCACGCTAGACTTGCACGTGTACAGTGGATCCCATGGGGACCATCTGAATGAAAGAGGAGCATGTGCATGGCCACTTGGAAGCGATCGCAACACAGACTAGCGGAGCCGCCCTTGTGGCGGCCGGTGGCGGAATGTGGTGGCGCTATGCAGTGCGCTCCCGCTCGTGACACCATGCCGTCTCTCTACTAGATAGCTGTAGGTCTGCACCGCACAGAGAAGAGTGGAGGGCTTCCAAACGCTGATGTCGCGGACTTTGAGTTCGCTGCCCGCGGGGAAAAATCATGCTGAAGATCTCCAACGCAGCGGATGAGATTGAAGTCATCCACACAGCGGAGGGCAACTTAAAGCTGTGGAGGGGTGGAGGGCTAAAGAAGCTGCAGATCACGAATCTCCCGCATTCGCCGATGTGCAAGGAAGCTGTGCGCAGTAGCCTGCAGCCACATCGCCGCCGACACCCAATGGACACTCTCCCATGCATTCTCCTTCCTCTTCTCCATCTGCAACAAGGTGGCTGCTGCAGACAGTCGATCTGCAGTGGTGACATGGCACCGCCGCTTGAAGATGGGGAGCTGTCCCTGCCGGAGCGCAAGGAGACAGCGCGCCGCCGATGCCTGGATGCCATCCAAGCCCCCGTAGGAGGCGCCATCGCAGTGCTGCTGTGGTGTCATGGGGCCGAGGATGGTGAACGACAGAACAGAGAGGGCGCAAGTGGTTGAGGCGGCGGACGGAGGCTCACCAAGGATTGCTGCATGGCGGCCACGTTGCAGCTGAGGACATCCATGTTGTAGCCGATCTGGTGGACCACTCGGGCCAAACCATCCAGGGTGAGGGCGGTACCGGAGGACTCTAAGATTTCGGAGAAAGCGACCAGCAGCGGGACGCTTGACACTGGTGACGAGAGGACGCCGAAGGACTGCGGAGGCGTGGTCATCATCTTGGAGTTCCCGTTACGTGGCTGCTAGGATTGAGGGTGAGAGTTGCACAGTGGCGGCTGACATGCTACAGTACCCGCGAGTACTGTTCACGGGATGAGGGCTGTTGTGGCGACGGCTAGGGCTGCGTGGGTGAGAGAGAAACTCAGCCGCAACGTGGCCACCATGCAACAATCCTTGGCGAGCCTCCTTCCGCCGCTTCAGCCACTTGCGCCGTCTCTGTCACCGATTCTATCTGTAACACCCTGTGTTTTGCATGCATTTAACATTTACTAAAAATTTGAGCTTTTTATAATTACCAACTTAAATCCTGATTAGTCTATTTTCGGCTCATCCAAAAACTGGTTTTCTAAAACCCTTGCATTAAAATACACCATATAAAAATTAGGTTGCACGCTTGTTTGATTGTTGGTCGACCTTGTTTGTTTGTTTGTTTGTATATGCTTGTTTGCTCTAGAATTTATTTGGCATCAAATAAATCCCCTTAACTTCCCTTTTGCCTAGTTCCTTGAATTACATTCCTTGACCTCTCTCTCGATTTACCGACTCTCCACAATCCAATATTGCCTTTTAAATCCATATACATGCCATCTCTTTTCCCTTTAAATTCCATAATAGTCACACCCATATCATGTGCATGCTTCAGTCATATGTATACATGTCCAAGTTACAGATATACACGTATACATATATACATCATGCATCGTTACCTTGCCTATCTTTTATTTACGAAAGAATTATGCATATACGTATATACATCGTGATTCTGGGAATACAAATAAATTCGTCTTCGTGTACATGGGCCGTAGCCCTCCCCCTTCCGTATTGGCCAATGGCCAGCAGCCCAGGTCGAGCAGCGCACACGGGCGGCCGCTCACGCCCTGAACCTGAGCACCTCGAGCAGCGTTACCGCGGCTTCGCCGCGTCGACCCTGCAGGCGCCAAGGACGCCATCGCTTCGACAACAGCTGGCCCTCCGCTGACAGTCACCATGGCCAGCTCTCTCTGGACACTGCACGTCTGCACCGATGGCTCGTCAACTTCTTGAAGCATCAGCAACACGTACGCATGCTTCCGAAAAACCCGTCGACACGCAAGGCGCTGCCGCAGTGTCATGGCCACCGGCAAGGAGTTCATTGGCCAGATATTTTAGCCAACGTGTGTCCTCTTCCTAGAGGCGTGAAGCACACTAGCACAGCGGAACCCATAGCCCCCGTCGTCGCTGTACCTGCTGCCTTGTCCCATCGAGCTCACCAACAAGCGCCAGCTCAAGCACGGCGCGTGCGCCGCGAAGACACTGCTGCGCTGCTATGGCTGCCGGCAAAAATCTCCATGGCCGGAGATATTTGCTCCAACGAGGCTAACCGCCTTACTGTGCTCTCTCGCGGCCTATAAAAGCCGGCCACCGCCACCGCGAAGCACGGGAGCGAGCTCGAGTTCGGAGCAGTCGGTGCCGAGGTCTGCGTAGAGGACAAGTACCTCTACCTCCGCCGAACTGCCATCACGCTGACGAGCTCTCTTCTCTGCTTTGGCCGGAGCCGGGTACCGCCGCAGGATGCGTCGAAGCTCACGACGCTGAGGACGTCGCGGACCACGCCAACTCTACTGGCCGAGGCCACTGCTCGCCCGCGTCGCGTCACGACGCCGAGGCCGCCGCCGCGCCGTAGACGCCGCGGACCGAGCTGGAGCCATGGCCGGCACCGCCGCCGCCCAGCTATCGGAGGCTGACGCAGTTCGGGCCCAGCCGCACGCGAGGACAATGCTGGAGCTGAGCGCCATCGATGCCGCAGTCGCCGCCGTGGTCTGCAAGGACGGCACCGAGCACCCCAGCACTGCTCGGAACGTCGCCGGAGCTGCCGCCGCACTCGACGATCGCGACGCCATTTCAGACCACGCCACGACGCCGCCTCGAACCTCGCCTTGCTCCGTGCTGCCGGACGCCGTTGCCCCCACACTGTCCCTCTGCTCTGCTCTGTTTTCTCCCTCCCACTCTCCCTCTTGAAAGAACGAACGCAGACCGGAGCAAAACGTGAACGGGATAAGCTTCAGGCACCTGGGGGTACGCCATGCCATCTCATGGTCATGGATGGCCTAAGGTACACGGCCAACCACGTCACAGCAGCCAGGGACCGCGGGACACATCACCTAAATTGGACCTAGCTGCAGGAAGCTCACGTTAACAACCACGGAGCAGCCAGCCGAGCCCACCAAGCCGGACCCACGCATCAGCCGCAAGAGCGGTTATGAAAATGCTACGAGTACCCTGAGAAGTGTACACGGAGGAGCGACGTACATTTTCCTTGCATCGGAAAATTCCCAGAAAATTCCTAAATAAACTAGGTACACTCTAGATCCTACTCATGCAGTTCCACTTCATTGGCATTTACCTAATTTTCTGAAAATATTTTCCAAAATATATTCCATATATTTGTCTCTCAAATCCTCGATATCTTGTTCATCTTAACTCCGAATCACTTGATTCTTCCACCAAAATTCTTCTAAATTCAAGCTTTATTCATCCATGCCATTTGTTCTATTAATTGATGCCCATTTAAATTCTAGTTTTGTTTTGCCTTGCTTTCTTTTTATAGAATAATAATTAGTATCATGTAGTAAAGGTCCATTTGTCGGGATAGTGGTTAACCTCGAATTTTCGTGTACGAGCACGTACCATGACATATACCCGAATATTTTCGCACCCAATCGCCTATAATGAATAGATAGTAGTTTATATCTGTTCACTTACACGGCTAGTCCCTATATACAAATGTATGCATGGGTTATCTGCCGATGTATGGCTAACCTTTTCTAGCACCACATATCCGAGTATGAGTGTACACTATCACATACATGAATACTCGAACATATGCACACGCGTAGTATGATAGGATACCTATATAGGTAAAATCTGCAAGTATTATATGTATAAACTCATAGTGGTTTGTATATATGTGCAGAGCCATACTTATGCATGGCTAACCATCACATATGTCTTTTCTAACCCGAGGCACATGCATATGCAAGTGCGTATGTGTCGCTAACCCATGAACCTGTAGAAACCCATCATGGTCAACTATGATGACTTGGTCAGGCTTCCCCTCTTCAGGTTCACGTAATAGCGAACCCTAATAATGTGATCTGGTCTTCCGTCAGATGACCTTACCACACCAACCTAACCCGAAGGAACTATCTTCTTAGATGGACTCCCTCAACCATGTCATACTTCAGGTTGACATAGTAATCATAATCATAGATAACCACTAATCACCCGATAGGGCAAGCACATTAGGAAACATTGTTTGCCTATGCTATTTTTACATGCTATGTTTGTTATTTTCTTGTTTGTGCCTCCTTGCTCGACGTCGCTAGGCAAGCGTAGGACAAAAGACGTGGAGAACCTGATGGACTCTTGAAGCACCGCCACACAAGGACAGAGGAGTCAGGAGCATAAAAATCAGAACCTTGGATGTGCTCGTCATCAAATAGAGGCAAGTTCTAATTCCCACCTTACTTTCTACATTACCATTCCTTTAATTACTTCCCTTCTACCATCTTTATGTTTTGCTAGCCCCCACCATTCATCCACCATACCTACCTACCAAATAATAATATTAAATATATTATTTAAATCCTCATTCATGAATTAATATTGTTTTGTGATGAATTATGAGATTATTTATGATAATGTTATTTATAAGAAGGTATTAGTTACCTCGATGAGATATGAGTATTATAAACTTGAGGATAATAACTATGAAACATAAGTTGGTAGAAATTGGACTAACCCTGACATGGGGCGAGTGAGGGGTAATTCATGCGGTATGGATTACCTTGGCAGGTTCGCCTAGTGAGGGTTTCTGTTGGGAGATACTCGCCTCGGTCGCATAAGGACCGGTTCATTTGCCATCTCGCCTAGCCAGAATTTCGTACAGCCACATGTCTATATGGGTAGACTTGATCTCACACCCGTTAGATAGAAGTATAATTTCCGCTAGGAGGCCGGAGTGGCAACGGACTAACAGGAGAAGACACGGCTGGCTTTGTGATCTACCGTGGTCTGATCGGCATGGTTGCTATGTGGTCTTCCATGTAAAACTTATTGTTGTGCCATGTGCGAGCACCCTTTTTATTTATTCTCGATGCTATGTGATCATCCAACCACTTGATATTTTAGGATGCTGTGTGACCATCCTGATGTTTGTGGGTTCCGATCCCTGAGTAGTCCGTGGTGGAATTATATGAAAATCTAAGGTAGCGCCCTCTCGGGTACGAGGTCTCGTTAGGCCTGTCGAGCCAGTGGCCTTGGTGTCGACTACGTCTATCATGTGGGGAAATTTGTACACCTCTGCAGAGTTTCAATGAATCTATTCGAATAGCCACGCCCTTGGAATGGACAACCGCTGGGATGAGGTCCAAATGATTAGACTTCCACACTATGGTGATCTGGTAAGATGCATTTATGTTAAGGTAACCTATAATTAACTCGGGAACTGGTGAGGATGGTAATACCACCGGGGCCCAACCTATAATTGTAATTATTTCACCTTTACCTTTACCTTCACCTTTACCACTAACCACATCCATATATAGCCTCCCATCCACCTCCTTCCACCCAAAGTTAGGGCTTGCTGAGTACTTTATGTACTCAATCCCCTCTATTCTATATTTTTAGGAGTAAAGCTACAAGAGAGCACATGAGGACGGAGCTACCAAGGAATACGCCAGGATAGGACAACTGGAGTCTACCTGAAGATGGAGCCATACGACCACACGAAGGAGCTACTCGAAGACTACCACGACTAGGACACGAAAGTACGCATAAAGCTAGGGTTTGCGTCCGCACTCCAAGTTGCCTGTAGGAATGGAACCACGACATCATAGAACCGCTGTATTAGAAACTCTGATGTTTGTTGTAAGGCCAATGGCCCAAGCTATGTAAAAACATATGAATTTTGTAACGTGTTTTCCCTAGATTAATAAAAGTATGGTTTTTGATATCAATCTTGTCTCAATTGTGCATATCACCTTCTGATCCCGGGAGTGATATATGAAGCACAGTGGACCCTAAAAATTAGGGGCCGACGTAGTGGTATCGAGCCGTACTTGGACTGTAGGACGAACCCTTAGCATGGACGTTAGATAAGAATGCTTTTCTAAAAATCTATTTTTAAATATTCTGCTCTTACCTTACTCTCTATTTCAAAAATAGCTTTTCTCTCTCTTCTCTCATCCCCTTCAAAATATACGAGTAGATAAGATGATATAGGAATTAGTTCTAAAAATTTGGAGTGACTTGGACAATAGATATGCGAAATAGACTAAGCATTGCTTGCCTGTTTTCTTGCTTGTTTTAGTTACAATCACCCCCCTTTTAGGCCCTCCTCTCTTTTCTCACCCCATGCTTTAGAACTTCTTTTCTCCCCTCGTACTTTTCTCTCTCACCCCTTCTTGGAGCAAAAAAAAATAATAATACCAGAGACAATCGGGAGACTGTGTAAAAAAAAAAAAAAAAAAAAAAAAAAGAGAGAAACTCCCGACGACAAGCGCTACGCGACAAAGCATCTGCCAACACCTCGCATGCCGCCGTGGCCTGTCACTCTCTCCCCCTTTTCCCTCTCTTCTTCTCTGCCGCTGCTGTCCCCTCATCGTCACTGCACGACCGTCGCCGTCACGCACGCTGTCCCGTCCTCGCCACCCAAGACCACCGTCACCACGACCATCGAACAGCGACCCCCGCCGTCCAACCCCGCTGCCTCTTGTTCCCGCACGATGAAGACGACCCCAAAGAATCGATGCCACCGATAATCACACGCACACACCCCGACGCCCCGACCTCGCCGTTGATCGCCTATGAAAGACACCCCGAGCTACCCCGTTCGCATCAACACTCAACACTAATCACCCGCCTAAATGCCCAGCTCAAGTGCTGATACAATAGAAGAAGCCCAGAAAGTTGCCACTAGCCAGAGATTATTGAAGAAAATATCAAGAAGAAGAAGAAGAAAAGTACCCCATCAGAACCGAGAAGTGAAGCCCCTCAAGATGACCTTATTTGGAGATGAGTTAGTCGATTTCAAGATTCACCGTCGAGATTATCATGCTGATAGCATCCCTAATCCTACTCTTTCTTGTAACTCGCCCGATGCCTTATGAGAGGCCATGAGATAAATGGTGAAATGAGAAGGATGAAATGAAATTCCCGAAATAAATTGCTGCCGAGATTATTTTAAGAAATTTGCATGCAAATTATAAAGAAATGGTGAAGTCAGTACAACAAGCCCTAGCCGCCTCGTTATCTGGAAGCCACAGTGTGCCACAAGCCACCAAAGACCGTGCACAGTCGTCAAAACTACACCACCCACCACAGTTATATCACTGTGCAGTGGAACCCACCTCCCTCGTTTCCTTCCACCACACATCTCAAGACCGGTCAAAGCGTCCCAAGGAAGCCTCACCCTCGACCCTCAATAAAAGAGGAACCTCTCCACTCTTCATCACCATCCCATTCCAACCATCCCGTTGCTAGCTTTCCATCCCTTCCTCCCCGCAACCGCATCCCTTACACTCCACCACCCCATCCACACCCATGGAGATGAACAAAAATGTCCGGGTTAGCCGCAAATGCATCCACACCCCAGGCTTTCCCCAACTCCTCTACACCACTATGCAAAGACTAGGCATCCGAGGCCGCCCGAGTATGAAGGCCGTGAGTATGACGAACATGGCTCTGAGCGCTGTGAAGTCACCGTCTACATCGACCCGAGCGAAGACTACCCCAACATCGGAGAATGGAGTACGACTGCCATCGGTTTTCGCTTCACCGACACCTACCAAGTCGTCGCCCGCAAAGCTCTACGTCGCCTCTGCAAGCTCTATGAAGGACCCATCAACCTCACGCCCATGAAGTTCTTCCCGCCCGAAGAGAAGAACGATCCGTTCTGGATTGCTCGCCTGGAGGCCCTGCAAGGTCAAGAAGCCGACCCCACGATGAAGCACCTGACCGACTACCTGCTTGCCCTCGACGAGCAGTACGACCGTCAAGCCACAGCATTGAGGACCCAGATCCGCCGAGCCGAAGAAGCCGAGCTCTACTCCCGAACACTCCATGTTCGGTACGCCCAAGCTCAAGCCCGAGCTTCCTCCGCAGAAAGTCGCGAGACCACCATCGCCGAGTACCTGAAGACCATCATCGACCAGCATGCCGAAGAGTTGAAGCGCGCCTTCCTCATCACCAGACCTAGGCGCAGGAGGTTCGCCATGCACGGGAACGAACCTGTGATCCTCGAAGGAGAACCCATCCACCCTCCGGAGAGGAGACGGATCGACCCTGTGCTGCCACCAGCACCACCCTCGTCCAGAGACTTCGACGTCGAACCCATTATCCCGCTCAGCCAACCTCCGCCAAGAGAAGAAGCAAATCCCACCACCAGCACCATCGAGGACCCCGGAGCCCGCCGGAATGAAGCCGCACTGTCCGACGTAGACTAGTACTCCCAGGGAGATGTACCCGTAGTTGGCACCTCCCTCTTTTTCCATTGTTGTAACCCTCCTGTGGCAATCAAAAATTTGTGTGTTTGGCTCGCGATCCCATGGCATGCATTAGCAAGAACAGAGGTGCAACATAAACCAAGAAGATAAATAAGGGCACTCGCAAAGATCGAGAATACCCTACAGAAGAATAATCACAGCCAAGAAATAATATATAAATAGAAGATTTAAGGATAAATCTTCTAAGTGGGGTAGATTGGAAGGATATAGAAGAAAGAAAACACTGCGCTAGATAGGTCGTAATCCACTAAAAGGCAGCAAAGATGTAACTTCTAAGATGAGAAATGGAATCCCAAAGGCACTTGTGAATGTTGTCCAAAAGAAGCGAAATGGGACTAATGGCACCACAAGACCAAGAAGTATGACGGCTCAAGAAAATAACAAAAACAAGTGATATACAAGAAGGGCGATGAACGACACATCAAGATCTCCACGGCTCGGAATAAAGGGCGATATACATGAAGACGCCGGAAGACCAAGATGTTGTTGAAGGGATGCTAGAAGATCAAATCTTCTAAGTGGGGTAGCCCCAAGGAAAATGATTTTCTGGTCTCCGAAGACTAATTATTTAGAAGATGGTTTAAGAAAAGGGGAACAACAGCGGGACGACGAAACCCTCCAGAGGACAGTGCAGTAAAACAAAAGAAATCTCTCTCTCTCTCTAGACCCTTCTCTCTCTAGGTTTTCCCCTTTCCTCTAGGTTTCTCTCTTTAGTCTGGAATCTCGAGGACGAGATTCTTCCAAGTGGGGTAGATCTGTAACACCCTGTGTTTTGCATGCATTTAACATTTACTAAAAATTTGAGCTTTTTATAATTACCAACTTAAATCCCGATTAGTCTATTTTCGGCTCATCCAAAAACTGGTTTTCTAAAACCCTTGCATTAAAATACACCATATAAAAATTAGGTTGCACGCTTGTTTGATTGTTGGTCGACCTTGTTTGTTTGTTTGTTTGTATATGCTTGTTTGCTCTAGAATTTATTTGGCATCAAATAAATCCCCTTAACTTCCCTTTTGCCTAGTTCCTTGAATTACATTCCTTGACCTCTCTCTCGATTTACCGACTCTCCACAATCCAATATTGCCTTTTAAATCCATATACATGCCATCTCTTTTCCCTTTAAATTCCATAATAGTCACACCCATATCATGTGCATGCTTCAGTCATATGTATACATGTCCAAGTTCTGAGATATACACGTATACATATATACATCATGCATCGTTACCTTGCCTATCTTTTATTTACGAAAGAATTATGCATATACGTATATACATCGTGATTCTGGGAATACAAATAAATTCGTCTTCGTGTACATGGGCCGTAGCCCTCCCCTTCCGTATTGGCCAATGGCCAGCAGCCCAGTCGAGCAGCGCACACGGGCGGCCGCTCACGCCCCGAACCCGAGCACCTCGAGCAGCGTTACCGCGGCCGCCGCGTCGACCCCCGGGCGCCAAGGACGCCATCGCCCGACAACAGCTGGCCCTCCGCTGACGGTCACCATGGCCAGCTCTCTCTGGACACTGCACGTCTGCACCGATGGCTCGTCAACTTCTTGAAGCATCAGCAACACGTACGCATGCTTCCGAAAAACCCGTCGACACGCAAGGCGCTGCCGCAGTGTCATGGCCACCGGCAAGGAGTTCATTGGCCAGATATTTTTGCCAACGTGTGTCCTCTTCCTAGAGGCGTGAAGCACACTAGCACAGCGGAACCCATAGCCCCGTCGTCGCTGTACCTGCTGCCTTGTCCCATCGAGCTCACCAACAAGCGCCAGCTCAAGCACGGCGCGTGCGCCGCGAAGACACTGCTGCGCTGCTATGGCTGCCGGCAAAATCTCCATGGCCGGAGATATTTGCTCCAACGAGGCTAACCGCCTTACTGTGCTCTCTCGCGGCCAATAAAAGCCGGCCACCGCCACCGCGAAGCACGGGAGCGAGCTCGAGTTCGGAGCGCCGGTGCCGAGGTCTGCGTGGAGGACAAGTACCTCTACCTCCGCCGAACTGCCATCGCGCCGACGAGCTCTCTTCTCTCGCTTTGGCCGGAGCCGGGTACCGCCGCGGGATGCGTCGAAGCTCACGACGCTGAGGACGTCGCGGACCACGCCAACTCTATCGGCCGAGGCCACTGCTCGCCCGCGTCGCGTCACGACGCCGAGCCGCCGCCGCGCCGTAGACGCCGCGGACCGAGCCGGAGCCATGGCCGGCACCGCCGCCGCCCGGCTATCGGAGGCCGACGCAGTTCGGGCCCAGCCGCACGCGAGGACAATGCTGGAGCTGAGCGCCATCGATGCCGCAGCCGCCGCCGTGGTCTCGCAAGGACGGCACCGAGCACCCCAGCACTGCTCGGAACGTCGCCGGAGCTGCCGCCGCACTCGACGATCGCGACGCCATTTCGGACCACGCCACGACGCCGCCTCGAACCTCGCCTTGCTCCGTGCTGCCGGACACCGTTGCCCCCACACTGTCCCTCTGCTCTGCTCTGTTTTCTCCCTCCCACTCTCCCTCTTGAAAGAACGAACGCAGACCGGAGCAAAACGTGAACGGGATAAGCTTCAGCCACCTGGGGATACGCCATGCCATCTCATGGTCATGGATGGCCTAAGGTACACGGCCAACCACGCCACAGCAGCCAGGGACCGCGGGACACATCCCCTAAATTGGACCTAGCTGCAGGAAGCTCACGTTAACAACCACGGAGCAGCCAGCCGAGCCCACCAAGCCGGACCCATGCATCAGCCGCAAGAGCGGTTATGAAAATGCTACGAGTACCCGGAGAAGTGTACACGGAGGAGCGACGTACATTTTCCTTGCATCGGAAAATTCCCAGAAAATTCCTAAATAAACTAGGTACACTCTAGATCCTACTCATGCAGTTCCACTTCATTGGCATTTACCTAATTTTCTGAAAATATTTTCCAAAATATATTCCATATATTTGTCTCTGTCAAATCCTCGATATCTTGTTCATCTTAACTCCGAATCACTTGATTCTTCCACCAAAATTCTTCTAAATTCAAGCTTTATTCATCCATGCCATTTGTTCTATTAATTGATGCCCATTTAAATTCTAGTTTTGTTTTGCCTTGCTTTCTTTTTATAGAATAATAATTAGTATCATGTAGTAAAGGTCCATTTGTCGGGATAGTGGTTAACCTCGAATTTTCGTGTACGAGCACGTACCATGACATATACCCGAATATTTTCGCACCCAATCGCCTATAATGAATAGATAGTAGTTTATATCTGTTCACTTACACGGCTAGTCCCTATATACAAATGTATGCATGGGTTATCTGCCGATGTATGGCTAACCTTTTCTAGCACCACATATCCGAGTATGAGTGTACACTATCACATACATGAATACTCGAACATATGCACACGCGTAGTATGATAGGATACCTATATAGGTAAAATCTGCAAGTATTATATGTATAAACTCATAGTGGTTTGTATATATGTGCAGAGCCATACTTATGCATGGCTAACCATCACATATGTCTTTTCTAACCCGAGGCACATGCATATGCAAGTGCGTATGTGTCGCTAACCCATGAACCTGTAGAAACCCATCATGGTCAACTATGATGACTTGGTCAGGCTTCCCCTCTTCAGGTTCACGTAATAGCGAACCCTAATAATGTGATCTGGTCTTCCGTCAGATGACCTTACCACACCAACCTAACCCGAAGGAACTATCTTCTTAGATGGACTCCCCTCAACCATGTCATACTTCAGGTTGACATAGTAATCATAATCATAGATAACCACTAATCACCCGATAGGGCAAGCACATTAGGAAACATTGTTTGCCTATGCTATTTTTACATGCTATGTTTGTTATTTTCTTGTTTGTGTCCTTTTGCTCGACGTCGCTAGGCAAGCGTAGGATAAGAGACGTGGAGAACCCGATGGACTCTTGAAGCACCGCCACACAAGGACAGAGAGGAGTCGGGAGCATAAAAATCGAACCTTGGATGTGCTCGTCATCAAATAGAGGCAAGTTCTAATTCCCACCTTACTTTCTACATTACCATTCCTTTAATTACTTCCCTTCTACCATCTTTATGTTTTGCTAGCCCCCACCATTCATCCACCATACCTACCTACCAAATAATAATATTAAATATATTATTTAAATCCTCATTCATGAATTAATATTGTTTTGTGATGAATTATGAGATTATTTATGATAATGTTATTTATAAGAAGGTATTAGTTACCTCGATGAGATATGAGTATTATAAACTTGAGGATAATAACTATGAAACATAAGTTGGTAGAAATTGGACTAACCCGACATGGGGCGAGTGAGGGGTAATTCATGCGGTATGGATTACCTTGGCGAGGTTCGCCTAGTGAGGGTTTCGTTGGGAGATACTCGCCTCGGTCGCATAAGGACCGGTTCATTTGCCATCTCGCCTAGCCAGAATTTCGTACAGCCACATGTCTATATGGGTAGACTTGATCTCACACCCGTTAGATAGAAGTATAATTTCCGCTAGGAGGCCGGAGTGGCAACGGACTAACAGGAGAAGACACGGCTGCTGTGTGATCTACCGTGGTCTGATCGGCATGGTTGCTATGTGGTCTTCCATGTAAAACTTATTGTTGTGCCATGTGCGAGCACCCTTTTTATTTATTCTGGATGCTATGTGATCATCCAACCACTTGATATTTTAGGATGCTGTGTGACCATCCTGATGTTTGTGGGTTCCGATCCCTGAGTAGTCCGTGGTGGAATTATATGAAAATCTAAGGTAGCGCCCTCTCGGGTACGAGGTCTCGTTAGGCCTGTCGAGCCAGTGGCCTTGGTGTCGACTACGTCTATCATGTGGGGAAATTTGTACACCTCTGCAGAGTTTCAATGAATCTATTCGAATAGCCACGCCCTTGGAATGGACAACCGCTGGGATGAGGTCCAAATGATTAGACTTCCACACTATGGTGATCTGGTAAGATGCATTTATGTTAAGGTAACCTATAATTAACTCGGGAACTGGTGAGGATGGTAATACCCTGCCAGGGCCCAACCTATAATTGTAATTATTTCACCTTTACCTTTACCTTCACCTTTACCACTAACCACATCCATATATAGCCTCCCATCCACCTCCTTCCACCCAAAGTTAGGGCTTGCTGAGTACTTTATGTACTCAATCCCCTCTATTCTATATTTTTAGGAGTAAAGCTACAAGAGAGCACATGAGGACGGAGCTACCAAGGAATACGCCGGATAGGACAACTGAGTCTACACGAAGATGGAGCCATACGACCACACGAAGGAGCTACTCGAAGACTACCACGACTAGGACACGAAAGTACGCATAAAGCTAGGGTTTGCGTCCGCACTCCAAGTTGCCTGTAGGAATGGAACCACGACATCATAGAACCGCTGTATTAGAAACTCTGATGTTTGTTGTAAGGCCAATGGCCCAAGCTATGTAAAAACATATGAATTTTGTAACGTGTTTTCCCTAGATTAATAAAAGTATGGTTTTTGATATCAATCTTGTCTCAATTGTGCATATCACCTTCTGATCCCGGGAGTGATATATGAAGCACAGTGGACCCTAAAAATTAGGGGCCGACACTATCGTTCACCGTCCTCAGCCCCATGACGCCGCAGCAGCACTGCGATGGCGCCTCCTACAGGGGCGTGGATGGCATCCAGGCATCTGCGGCACCGTGCCTCCTTGCGCTCCGGCAGGGACAGTGCCCCATCCCAAGCGGCGGCGCCGTTTCAGCCCTGCAGATCAACTGTCTGTAGCAACCACCTTGCTGCAGATCGAGAAGTGGAAGGAGAATGCATGGGAGAGTGTCCGTCGGGTGTCGGCGGTGATGCGGCTGCAGGCTACTGTGCGCAGCCTCCTTGCACGTCGGCGGATGCAGGAGACTCGTGATCTATAGCTTCTTCAGCCCTCCACCCCTCCACAGCTTCAAGTTGCGCTGCGCTGTGTGGATGACTTTAATCTCATCCGCCGTGTTGGAAATCTTCAGCATGATGTTTTAAATTTCCCCGCGGGTAGCGAACTCAAAGTCCGTGACATCGGCCGTTTGGAAGCCCTCTGCTCTTCTTTGTGTGGTGCAGACTTGCAGCTATCTGGTAGAGAGACGCTATGGTGTCATGAGCGGGAGCGCACTGCCTAGCGCCACCACATTCCGCCGCCGGCCGCCACGAGGGCGGCTCCGGTGGTCAGTGTTGCGATCGCTTCCAAGTGGCTATGCACATGCTCCTCTTTCATTCAGATGGTCCCCATGGGATCTAGGTGGCTGTACACGTGCAAGTCTAGCGTGCAGATGGCGTTCTCCTTATGTTTAGGAGTCACAAATAAAGAGTCCTCGTCCGTTTCGGTTTGAGAATAATAAAATGAGCCGAGATGTAAAAGGCTTGTTTTAGGTGTTAAGTTTGTGTAATGTAGAGTCATCGCTATAAGTTGGTTAGGTTGCAGCTTGAGGACAAGCTGCATATCCCGGTGGGGTGTAATTTTAGAGTTCGACATAGGCCTATTGGGTACTGTTCACGTCAGCCGCCACCGCGCAACTCTCACCCTCAGTCCTAGCAGCCACATAACACCCAAATCCTCTCGCTCTTGTTGTTCTAGCCCCAAATCCCCTCAATCCTCCCATGTTCTTATCAGTTATCGTTAGCGATCCTCTCGGCTCCTAATAATTGGTATCCAGGTCATACCGATTTAGGCGATTTTTTTCTCCAAATCCGAATCCTCGCCCTAGTGCCTGCCTTTAAGCTGACAAAGTTGCAGACTCACATGGTGGCTTCGCTCGAGGATCTCACCTCCAAGTTCGACGAGATGGTGAGAAAGATGGAGTCGTACCTCTACTATAGATTGACTCATCACTAACGAACCCTTCACAGCCGGAAGTAAAATAAGCGGGGGTGGTGTATCTACGTGGTCTGTTCGATTTAGATTGGACGGCGAAAAGAAATCAACCGACCAAGGAAACCTTTTGTACAGATGGTTAAACAATGCACTCGGTTGTGATAGTTGCGTTTCGTACCATCGCCGCCTGAAAAGCCGAGCCGACTGGGGTACATCATTATTGCCGCCAGCTCCACAACTAAAACCATCCTGTCTGGTTAACCGAGCCGACTGTGGTAGTGTCCTAATTCTCTTTGAGAGCGTCACCTCGGTTTGGTGCACCATTGATAAATTGGCCCTGCTGTTGCCCTTCTAAAAAAAATGAATTCACATAATTCACCTCGGTTTGGTGTGTATATAATATAACTATGGCAAAGACTAACATAGGACACGAAATAACAGCCTTTTAGGAAATAACAAGCCATTTTGAAATTTAAATTAAATAAATAGGATTATAAACCATATCTTTTCAATTACGCACGCAATGGATTTTAGTAATGGGAGCCTTTATATATTTGTCAACAGATTTTACAAATACAAATCTGTCGACGTTTTTGACTAGCAAAGAAAAAGGCACATCTAAAATCCGACAGATTTATGACAACCAATCAGTCAGATCCTGTCAACAGGCAAAGAAACAAAAAAAAAAACAAAACCCGTTAGCGAGACCACCACCAGATGGAGACCGTCGTAGGGAGCCCAATAACAGCCACCTCCGGATGGTTAACTGTGGGCCTCAAATTCCTTCCCCTGGCACCCCTGGTAAGCGAGGCAGCTTCATCGCCTGTACACTACCGGACGGGATCATCCAGCGGAGCCAAGCTTGCGGGGGGAGGTGGCGGCTCCCCTGGCCGTCGCGGATCCTCGTCCACATCGCGCTCAGCAGCCGCGCGTACGTCGTCCCCGGCTCAGCCTCCACGGCCTTGATGAAGTTGTCCGTCATGGTGCCGATCGAAGACGACTCATCAGAAAATGCCTGCATGGTGCATGTATTACATATCTAACCAAAACGATATGATAAACTCAACATCTGAAACTTCATCTCCATCACATCAGAAAGTGTTTCCACATCAGAGGAGTTTTGGTTGAGAGCTAGACATACACTGGCGTTGGCGGACTTATGGTCGTCGCTGCATATTACATAGCATATAGAAGGAAGCGAATGTCTGCTAGAGCTGCTTCAGAGCCTCCTCGTGCTTTCTGCAGATTCAGAGAAAATGCATGAAGAAAAAACCAAAAAGACTCTATGGGCTCTGAAGATTAGTATTCAACTAAAGACCGGTAAGCAATATAGTATCTTGCAAAAACTTCAGGTTAACTGAACAATATTCATGTCTGAATCATGACCGATAGTAATGAATCAACTTCAAGTACACCTAGATGAGCATCAAGGGATTACAGACAGGATGCAACTCGAGAGAAATGACAGCCAAATAGACTACCTTTAACTTAGCCTCCAACTGAATCTTCTCTTCCTACATAGCTTGATGTTTCTCCTCCAAAATTCATATAAAACTGCAACCAAAGCATGAAAACAACTATAAGAACATTGTCAATTTACCAAGATTCACATTTCTTATAGAAAATAAGAAAATTATATACTTCTCTACACTTTTCAACACGTTCATCTGATCAGCCAGGGTTATTGATTATATAAAGATAATTTTCTATTACTACAGAACATAACATTGACAAGGACAACCATGGAGAAAATAAAGAGTTGGCTTAATTGATGAATACGACATGTGCAAAACATATTAATTGAGGCGCCTTTTACAATGCTTGAAAATAATTCCCAATAATTTCCAATAGCTCCCACTAGCTCCCCTAATTATTAATTTGTTTTAATTTAATTTGCGCGAGGGTAGTTTGGTCTTTGCACAGCTGCATCTCAACCTCCCCAGTCCCCACCCCGACGCTTGCAGCCCCAGGCCCGCGACTCCGCACCCCGCGCGGCCCGGGATATCCGCGCGACTGCCCACCCCCACCCCGACGCCGCAGCCCCCAAGGCCGACGCCGCAGCAGCCCGGCGGACGGCGGCCGGCTGCCGGCGGCGTGACCTCTCTGCTCCCTCGCTGCTCTCTCCATTGCGGCCCTCTCCCTCGCGGCCTCGCCCTAGGCGCACCGCCGCCGCCGTCCTGTCCGCCGCCGCCATCCCAGCGGCGCTGCCCTCTTCCACCTCGCCCCCAAGTCGACGGCGGTACGGATTCGCCCACGCTCTCCATCAACGACAAGATCCGGGCCCCCGCGCTCCATCCTCGTCGTGCCGGGTCACTGGGAGACGGCCACTCCGGAGGTCAACGTCATCCGCGGCAGCAACCACACCATCCACTCAAGGTGAAAGAAGCATCCTTAGTGAAAGACCAAGTGATAGTATAATTTCATACTTTCTAGCGTTTTAGAATTGTAGGATAGGATTGTAGAATTGTAGGATAGGATTGAACTTGAAGGGGATGAAATGAAACTCGTGGGTTTGAGTGATTCACTCACTGCTTCTTGTTTCCACTTTCCAGCGTGACATGTGTTTCCATTGCTTGCTATTAAGAGCCTTGTACTGTACTGTACTGTTTTGCCTATATGCAATGGCCGCATTACAAAATCAAGTGATTACGAAATAATATCTAAATGGAGTGTCATTTGGAAACAAGAATGGATGTGATATTTATTTCCCATTGTTGCTTAGCTTCTTATGTAATTTGGCATCAAGAAAACACATGTCAGAAGAGCTCTTTGTTGTTTCTGAAAAAGAGAATGTCTAATTGATTGTGTTCTCATTACAGTTTTTGTTCTCCATACATTAGTGCAATTCTTATGATTGTGTTTTCATTGTATGGCAAGTCTGCAGGCAACTAGAAGCCGCCGTATCCACTCCACCACCTGCCTTCTATCACCGTCACTGTCTACGAACGGTATGCTTCTCCATTCCCCATCCTTGTAGCTGTTGCTTTTCTCTCTGCAGATTTTTTAGCTATGGATTTTTGACAACCTGCTACATTAAAATGCTATCTGAAAATCCGGAATTCATGTGTCCTTTTTGTTGATCATGCTGGATTTAATGAGAGAAGTGGCGACCTATATGGTTTGATTTGAGGTCTTCTTTTGGCGAAACTATATGCTAGCTAAAGTTGCCCGGCCTGCTGAGAGTAGACTTCAATTTATCTTCTGACAAGTGCAGTGCAGATGCATGCCTGTTGAAATCTTTTAGGACCATCTATCTCCTAGGGGATTTATTCACAGGGTTCTTTAATTTGACCAGCCATGGGATTTGAATTGAAGTTTAATCAATATATAATAAAAATCTAAAGGTTAATCTCTACTTTATGCTACAAGTATATGTCATATCTATTAGTTCTGCGTCCTTGCTTATTTCGGTTAATACACACTGATCTCTGTCCAACTTCATTCAGGCATGATACGATATACTAGATACTACAACACAGTCAGCACAACTTTCTTGCACTTTATTTGCACATTTGCAGATTTGCTTTTTTTTTGCTTACAGCCTGTGTACCATCTACCATATGCTTCATAGTAGCCATGTCATGTCTTTTTTGAAACAAAGCCATGCCAATCTATTCTGCGTTTTTGTTTGCAGCAGCAGGCACAATATTTATTCTACAGTTCTCCAAAGCTACAATTTCCAGTTCATCATTAGTACAATAGCTGAAGCTAATGTGTTTGATGTTTTTGATTGATGCAGGAGAGAATGGCGGGTCTTGAGTACAATGCGATTGTTAGGAAGGTGTTTGATGATGAAAAACAAGCATACGATTTTTATAACAAGTACGCTTTGGGGAAAGGATTTAGTGCCAGGAAAGATTATTGTGAGTGGGTGATGGCTAATGTTACTCTTCATTTGTAGGAAACAATGCTCCCTGAAGATGTGCCGTATTTATGATTTGCCAAGGTGAGCCCACTGCTTTATTGGTTGTGGTGTGTGCCGCTTTATTAGTTGTTTTTTGGGTCTGAGATCATGTAGTTGTTAACTTACTGTGTTCTACAGATTTCATTGTGGGCCTTTGCAGTGGTGTTCTGTCGTTATTCTTTCTTGTTAATGAGGTCACAGGATATTTGCTACTAATAAAAGAAATTGTTATGGCTGATTTGACCTCACCAGTCACCTATCTGAGTTGAGTGTTTTGGGAGTAGTAGGAATACAAATTTATACTCCCCAATTGTATGAAATCCTGCTGTTTTAGCTGTTCAGTTGGAGTATTGCAGGTTCACTCAGTTGGCATCTTGGATAATTCAGTATTATCTCAGAATGTTTATGAGAACAGAAAATTAATTCAAATCCTAGAATTAAGTTTTCCACAGATGGAAACTGGAAAAGATGTCCTAACTATGTTGGCACTTGTATATTGATACGATGAGTTAATAGGTTACTTGTTCAGTAATGGACAGGCTTCGTCCTGTTACCATTTAAATAGTCAGGACTGAAAATTCACTGTGTTTTGTTTGGTTGATTATTTTTCTCTGTCGGAGATGATGTCTTGTTGATGCTTAGTGCCTTATATGTGGAAGCCGTTAACATTTTCATGTTACGTGATATAGTGTGTCAGTCTGACTACCTTGTGTGTTTGATGAATCAAAAGACATATTCTTGTCTTCTGCAGGAGTATATTATTCATATTTGTATTATTTACTCTATACATTTTCACTTCCACGCTGCAGGAGTATATTCTGTGCCATTGAGAAAGAGTTTGGCTGAAGGCCTTCAGACCATGAGCACATTACTGCTGAAATTACCTTTGTGTATCAGGTGCAAAACTCAGGAAGAATCTTCAGTGCATGCTTCTTGCGCTGGTTAATAGTGTTGGATTATCTTGGCAAATAATTGAATTATTAGTAGTTGTACGATGGGGAAATGGTGATAGACTCTTATGTTGTACTTTATGAACTTTGGAGTATTGTTAGTGCACCAATTTAAGGTTATGTGGTCATGTTTACCATGTCAGTTTTAAGATACCCATCAGAAACTGTTGGGCGTCCTGTCTTTAATCACGTGCCTAGGACGATGGGCTGCACCTGCACAGCACTGGCGGTGCTGCCGAACTTGCCCGATGGAGAAGAGCGCGCCGCCACCGTCGCCGTGGATGTCGGAGTCGAAGGCTTGATCCTCCTGATGAGCCCCGCCACGAACATGCAGCACGTGAACGGCGCTCTGCTGGCGTGCTTCGCCTGCTTGCCCCGGCCGGCCTTGACGGCGTAGCCGCCAAAGGAGTACTCCTCGGCGTCCGCAGCAGCGACGATCAGTGGGACGTCGCTGCCCCAGCGCAGGGGCTCGCTCGCCTTGTTCTGCTCCGTCGACGACAGGGCAACGTTGAACCCGGCGTCCGGTACCACCATCTCAACCCCGCCGCCAGACAGACCAACCTAGCCGCGCACGTGGCGTCCCTGTGCTCGTCCCACTTCGACGCCGCCCTCCTTCTCCAGCCCGGCAACGACGACGGCGGCGGCGTCTCCTCGACCGCATCCATGGCCTCCTCCTGGACGCGCGCGACGGGGACGCCATCCGCGACGTCGCACGCAAGGACATGTGGACGGCGGCGACGGTTCGGATCGCGGCGGCGCCGTTCTCCATGGCCGATCAACGGCGGCGGAGGTCGACGGCACATGGACGGCGACATATAAACCCTAGAACGAACCCTAGAGTGACGGCACAAGAACGACCGGAAGATGAACAAAATATTTGGACTCTATTCATGCGTTTGCCAAAGCGACCGGAAGATGAACAAAAATGGAAAAAAAGGGACGATCGTACATAAAAAAAAAACTCATAATCGATATACAACCTATAATAGGGAAAAAAGTTCATTATTGCAAATTATTAAAGTACCGTATTACCCTTTGTTAAAAAAAAGAACTACGAAAAAGCAATTACCACTATAATATTTGGACTCTAATTCAACTCGAATTTTGGAGCTATTGGGAGCCGTTGGCCCACCTATCATAGACACATCTCAACGGTTCCCAACGGTTCCGCCTTAACGGCTCTCAACGGCTCCCCTCCGATTGGGCCCACTAATCATAGACACATTAATTATTTTCTCAATAATTCCCAATAACTCTCCAAGCATTGTAAAATTGCTCTAAGAAGTTATGTACCTACAAACAGTAAGGATTAGAAAAAATCAATTAATAATTTGAGTTCCAGAAAGCATTCTTTCTTAGTTTCTTACCATGAACCTTGTCCATGTCCTGTAGTTGCCGTTTTCCCTCGTTTTTATCACTGCCGCCAGTAGTCGTCGGCATGGGAAAGGGCTTGGTTATCAGCTTCGGTTTATACAAGTCAGCATTGAAGCCGTTGGTTTTGAGGACATCCTGATGCTCGTCTAGGAAGTCCTTCTCACCGTCATTGTGCAAGAAACCATCGAACATTCTTTTCTCGTCTGCGGAGTCCTTTCGGATGTCATTGATCAAGCTATTGAATATGTTCGCAATGGCCTTATCTAAGGTGCGGAACTCGATAGACTTGGGGGCCTTCACAGGCTCTGCCACTGGTAACGGTGTCTTGGAGCTTGTCAACTTAGGCTGCTGCTGCTGCCACGGGTTCAGCTCCTTCATATGTGTCTGCTGAGGGTGCTGCACCGTTGGCTGTGGCAGCACCATGTTGGCATCTTTGCTACTGGCACCATTCTCCTGGTCTTTGGTGCTGACGTTGGGTTCTTGATGGACCAGCTTGCCCTTGTTCAGCTTCTTGATGACGGTGTCTGATTCCGTCGAACTTGAGACCATCACATTACCTTGTTGCTCTGCTGTATCTATGCTGCTTTGTGACACACCTGCCGATCACAAATGAATTGGAGGAATAGAATAATTAGGTTTGTTTAACAAACAACACTGATGGATAGGTAAGAACAAATTCTTACCAGCAGTCTTGTTGATGACCTCCTCGCATCTATCATCAGTCAGGGTCCCGTGGCATTGGATGCCCATATTCAGTGGCGGACCTAGGATTGGAACATAGGGTATGCATGGGGCAAAAAAAATGAAGACTAAAGAAAAAATGAGACTATTGAGGGATCAAACCAAGGATCTCTTGCTCAAAATAGAACATCCTTGCCACCAGGCTAATATGATACTTTGTGAATTCTAGAGTCTTGAAGTTTTTTATCATCTAACATCATAGTATTAAGCACATGACATGGCCCACAGGGTATGTGGTGGACCACCTAGCATACCCTGTGGGTCTGCCCCTGCCCATATTTGCCTCCAAGGGGAAGCAGAGCTTCAGTGGTGGCTCGTCCAGCTGCTTGCTAAAACATTGGGAGGCTACCTGAAATCAACAACTGACCACTTAAGTGTATGGTGGTGAGATTAAAGTTCTAATGTCCGGAAAGCTTGATGATCGATTATTTCCGTCGATGCCCTGCCGTGCATGAGTGAATTAAAGTTTGATTGAAAATTGTAATATAGGTCACAAAGGATGCTAGTATATCCCAAACATTAGAAAGCACAACGATAGATGATTGCACGTGAAGCATTTCTCCTCGTTACCATGTCCTTTATTTTGAAACTGCACCCATATCTAACCAACTTCTAGACCCCTCACCAGATTTCCTAGTGTTATATATGAGGGAGGTGACTACTAATAATGATCCATATAGGTAATGTCATTTCTGATATTTAAATCCAGGTAAGATTTATTTGCATGCTCTTTAGGTGCATTGAACCTTTATAAATAGTTTTTACGATTCACTCTTGTTGGGTTTAGTCTCACATCGGTAACTAATGATGGATGAGCACAACATATAAGGTGAGGGCAACGTACCCTTACCTATCAGACTAGTCTTTTGGGATAGAGTTAGACCTAAGGCCTGGATATGTCGTGGACGTATTAGACCAGGCCCAAGGGGCTGTCTCCTCGTGGACATGCGAGTTGGGCCGAATTACTGTCGCACACTCTAATAAGTGGTATCGGAGCCCATAGTCAAAAATCTGATGACGGGGGAGACCGTTAACATCTCGGAGGTGATACGGATACACGAGTCATGTGTGTGATATGGAGCGTTGGACTAAGGGCCTGGAGAACGGTCTTTCGAAGATCACAAGGGGAGTGTGATTTGAAGAGTTGGGTACAACGTGTGATGGTGAGATTGTTGGGTTTACTCCCACATCGATAATTGAGGGGCAAACCTCACCTATTAGACTAGTCTTTTGGATTGAGTTGGGTCTAAGTCCTTGATATATTGTGAACTCCTGGACCTGGGCCTGAGGGGTTGTCTACTCGTGGACGTGCGAGCCGGGTCAAATTCCGCTATGCACTTTAACAACTCTAAATGGTAGAGGTACACAAGAAGAATATAAGTTGATAGTAGTGGACTTACCTCAAACTTTGTCTTTCCTCGCATATTAGTTGTAGACTCCAATGGACCTGGACCCGAGGGGTTGTCTGCTCGCGGACGCGCGAGCTGGACCGAATTCCACTGCGTACTTTAACAACTCTAAATGCCAGAGATACACTAGAAGATTATAAGTTGATAGTGTTGGACTTACCTCAAACTTTGTCTTTCCTCGCATATTAGTTGTAGCTTTTTGTAGTTCAGTCAAACTCTTCTTTACCTATCGACAATACAATTAATGACTTACATGTGTCGCTCTAAGATCGAAAGCGAAACTAATACAACAGGGAACAAGGTCTAATTTAAAATGATCCCTAAAAGTTGTAACAACATACATATTAGTTTGAGCTTTTAACGACTTACGTGTGTCGCTGTAAGATCCAAAGTGAAACTAATACAATATGAAACAAGGTCTAATTTAAAATGATGCCTAAATGTTGTAACAACATGCACTTGTGCTGCTGTGCCACATACTTCCTCCGATCCATCCCAAAATAATTGCATATCTCACCACTTTAGGAATCAAACTTGTTAGAAACATACTATCCATATTTGTATCACCTAATATGTTTATTATGCAAGTATATTCCACTATTAGCCTAATGACACTTATTATTTCATCAAGGTTTAAAAACTTGAATCCTTGAAAAATGAAATGTGCACATATTTTGATGTGTAGGAATTATGTTATACTGATGAGAGTGTCCAATCTAGAGCTTGCGGGCATATTGAGGCCCAAAGGAGTACGTTGGGCCCAAAGCAAATTTGACGTGAACAATATGTGAGGAACTCCTCCCCTCTCCTCCTTTCTATTGCCACTGCCTCCTCTTCTCCTCCAAGCGCTGGTCCAGAGCCGAACACCCACAAGGACCCATAAACAGTGTGTGTAAACTTACATATGTTGTAGATGAATATGTTGGTCAATTTCTATAAAACCATGTGAAAACTCCATTGAAATCGTGCCACTTGTATGTGGTATAACTGGTCCCCCTTTGGACCAGTGCCGATGCACACCGTCCAGGCATCACATCTGGCCCCAAGCGTTTGAAATCGGATGTATGGGAGTGATGCCTGGACAAGGCAGCTTCTCCACACGTTGAAGCAAACAAGCCCTCTATGCCAATCTTGAAGCATATGCTTTAGTCATTCGAGAAATTTAGAAACATATGTTTTTAAATTGATTAATCTTAAAACATTTGCGTGCCCTAAATATTTTTAAATGAAAAATTCGTCAACTACAAAGTTATAGATCTTTTCCAATCCTATAACTTGTGCTCGGAGCATTTCTCCATCGAGATGTTTGAAAACCCAAAAACTTAATTTCAAATTATTTGTAGTGACGCTAGGTTAATAAAACCGCTAGTATATAAACGTATTTTTACTTAATGTTTTCTTAAGGCTACCCCGGTAGAAATAATATGTGTTTTCCTTGCGGTAAGCTTAACAAAACAATCATTAACTATTATTTAGGTGGGCTTAGAGATGAGATGTAAAGATCCATACAGCCAACAGCCCGCAGCCAGTTGTATTATTATTAGCTTTTCTCTTAAGCACCAAACCTATAACATTTATGCAATACTAGCCGGAACCCCGCGCTTTTGCGCGGACGAAAGCAAAAAGGAGATGGAGGCGGAGGGAAAAAGAAAAATAGGAGGATAAACATGGATTATTCGTTTTCATATCTACATATTGCAAGTCCTGTAAGATGGACCGCATGGCTCGCTGTTTTAAATAATTTATTAATTGAGCCTGTAATAATAATGTGTTGGAACATTTAGAATTTTTCTACATTTTTTAGAGGTTGTCATCATCACAAAGCATCTGGATATAAGAACTTGTAGTTTTTTATATTAATATCTTAATGTGAACAAACCATGGGAGTTTCATTTATTAATGCGAAGAGATTATTCTAAATTACTCCAGATTTCTTTGTTTTTAAAGTGTAATAGTTTTTATACGCACAATATATCTTAGAGGAACTACACAAATATTACGGTGATTTTAGGAGGTGTGATTAAGTTTGTAAGACATAAACAAAATCAGCATAACTAAAGTTTGTAAGAAATAAACAAAATCGGCATAACTATAAGATTTAATAAAAGGCACAAAAAAGAGGAGGACATTTGGGCCCAATCTAGCCTAATTCAGCCCACGCACGAGCGACGAGCTGCAGGCCGGCCCAATACAATAGTCTGGGCGGTGGGCCGTATTTCGGAGAAGGTGGATGTTTTAAAACTGAGAGACGAGGATGCATGGCGGGTCGTATTTTAACAAAGTTAGATGGTTTTTTTTTTGCAAATGACCGTGGCTGCCTGATCTGGACCATCCGTGCAGCCGATCGGACGGCCGAAAACGATAGGCGACGTAGCTTCGCGAGGGAGCTGCAAAAACTCTACAGGAATAAGGGTAAGGATAGATATGGTTTAGTGTGACGCAGAAAGAGTGGCAGATCCGGTGACACAAGTACTTAACGCACACATAGAACCAAGGCGCCAGCTGGTAATTAGTAAGGACGTCTCTAATGGGTGACTCATAAGTTTGCTCTTAGTATATATGAAAGAGATAACAAAGCTATCTCTTGACTAAAAGATATACACATTTCAAGAATATGTGAGAATGTCATGTGCACTCCTTCATGCTATGAGCTATTATGCTAAAAGTTAGTACTATTAAATAACTTAGCTTAGAGTTAGCAACTAGCTCATACCACTGCGGATGCTCTAAGACGATCTACCACTACCGGAAAAAAAAATTAACACTCCAGAATATATAGCAGATCAGGGGAAATCGGGATCAGGTGATTCATATGGGCACAGAACACAAAGTTGCATTGACAGCTAGCTACTCAGCTAGTATATAGGAGTATGTGATCTTTTTTATAAAAAATATGACGCACAATGAATTTGCCAGGAACACACAGATCCCTGCCCATCTGAGACACTTAAACATGCATCGATCAGCTCTCCAGCAAGAATAAAAAGTAATAGCATGTATGTAGTGTAAGTAGGCCTCAATGGATATATTATAGCAAAATAAATTAAATGGATCACTAACCTGGAATTTAAGTAGCAGCTACTAAAGCTGCTTCAGTGTGAAGATGAGAGAAGAACTGAAGTTTGATGCTGTTGCGTGCCTTCTATATAGAGAAGGGAAATGTGATAGCTTTTCATCGTCGTTGACGCAGCGAGGTCAAGAAGCGAGGTCCAGAGTTCATAATTAAGCACAGATGCGCACAGCTACGAGACAAACGTACTTACCAAACATCGTGCCAACTTATTCAGCCCACAGTAATAACACATTAAATTCGTACCAAAGGTAGTTAACCAATCAGCGCTAAATCTGTTCACACCGCTGTGTGATCAAAAGAATTAAGGCAAAAAAAAGTATGTACTAGATTTCTAATTAATATATGATCAATATTATTAGAGAAAATGACCCAAAAGGCCAATGACCGAACTATTTTATTCTGTTGAACAGTGTTGGTTTATATACAGGCCAAGCCAATGGCCAGTTGCCAATGGCCAAAGGGTGTCGTATGACCCAAAAGGTGTCTGTCTATGTCACACTGTATAAATGTCATTAGCGGTTTCTAATGTGTTAATTGATCACTAATTAATTAATTAATTCTAATTAATCTCACCAAATATTCATACGTACAGCACGTTGCTGTAAATATCTGTCTACAGATATAAAGGATCAAGAGGGATTGAAACACCTAGCTGAATCAAATCACAATCTACCTCTACTTTTTATTTATTGCCTTCTTTTTTGTTTAATAATTTCTTCCAAACTCGACATGTCCACTACTACTACTACAAAAAGAAAAAAAAAATCAAGCCCAATGCTTCATGGGCTCACATGTCTGCCGTTAACGCTGACAGGCCTTCCCTACTATGGTGCGCAGATATAAAAATAAAAATAAAAACAAAAAAAAAAAAAAGAGAGGAGAAGGTTGTCGACGGGTCAGCGCGCCGCTCTGGACACAGGTGCTGGGCCTGACTGCCAGATCATGTTGTGTGCCACTGAGTTGTTAGCCACGGACCACCATGTTGTATGTTGACGCATTTATACATGGGCCAATTTGGACCGTGGGCTGTATTATAAATTTAAACTGGGCCAAATTTTCTAGTAGCTGAAAACCGTGGAGCATGCGATCCAGCCAAGACAAGAACAAAATACAACGGAGTTAGCGAGTCCTCACTAAAGGAGCATGCTAATCTAATTATAAGGGCTACTAAAGGAGTTCAGCCAATTTTGATAATCTAAGTATGCCAAGTTTGGGGTAAGCAACCAAGTCACCTTATTTCTGAAAATGATGAAGGTATTACGCTCTTCCCAAATACATCAGACATGAATCATAAAGATCTCCATGAAGAAGGGATTGGATGAGTTACTCCTTTGTTGAGAAATCATCTGAAAAAACACGTACTGTCCTGGCAGTGACCACCGTATGCCAAGTATGAACCAATGTGTCACACTAAAAGAACATTCGAAGAATAGATGGAATGAAAAATTTTCTTCGATGCCCTCCTGGCACATAAAACAATTATTCCCTTCATCTAAAAATTTGTTTTGTCTCATCAAAGTATTACTTGTATTAGTCCAATCCACGAACACAAGCATGTGTTTAATTTGATTCTTCGGATGCATTTACATTTCTAGTTTCAGTAGAACGGTGAAGGAGGTGTGATGCCGGCAAAACGGTGCATGTAGAACTTCTCATTAGTGCATCTAGAATTATTCCAAAATGCAACTTCTCATTCAGATGCTATGGAAGGAGGTGCAACTTATCCAAATAGATGCAACTCGAGAGGACGGACGGATAGTATTCTGCCAAAACTGCATACAACATCCAATTTGAAGGTTCAGTCAACAAACTAAGGATTACTCCAATCTGGAATGCAAGAGCCGAGCCGAAATGTAGATTTTTCGCTTGGACATTGTTACACAAGAAAATACTCACAGCCTGATGAAGAGGAATTGGCCTACAACCAAAGCTTTTTGCCGCCTTTCGATATCCTTTGGTGGATCTTGCACTCGCGAAAAGCAAGAAATTCCCTGAGGACCCATTTTTTTGGCATGTTTTACTTTCTCCCAAAACCCTTCCAAGTTGAGACGAATTCCACTGAAATTTGACCCTTTTTTATGGAACAAATTCGACCCTTTTTTTTTAAACGAAGAACCTCGACTTTTACGAAAGCCAAATGTCGGTACAAATTCGACCCATTTGGTTTGAATCCGAGAAGTTGCTGCCTGCAAGGCTCGCACCACGTCGCCTCTGCTGTCCTACACTCGTAGACTGCGTGTCAGGCCACTCACAGAACAACACCCTTAGCTCGTGCCACGCACTAGGCGCTCAAGCAATGCCACTGACGCCTTCATGTGCTCACCCCACCACCGACGCCCACCCCACACACAAGCTCGTTCAATTGTTTGCCTTTTTCTCTTGGGGCGAATCTTGGTGGACGTTTTATGGGTGTTTTATGAGCAATAAATAAACTGACATGGCATATAGTAGATAAAGAAAAAGATAATAAAACTTTCATAGAATGAAATGAGTTTTATGAGTATGAAATTTATATACACTGTTTCTAATACATAAGGGTGTTGAAAACTAGTATTCGTAAAGTAATGCAACTATAGTATTTGTGCTAGTCAAACTAGTTGAAGTTTGACAAAGTTTATAATGAACAGTATTATTAATATATATATCTCCAATAAAATTTACTTAAATAATATATTTCATAATTAATTCAATAATACTTATTTGTATTGGGAAAGCTAGAACTTTTTAATATAATAACTTTAGTCAAAATTTAGATTCTTTAATTTCTCAACCAATAATTATTGCATTCTTGCACGACATCCCACTGAAAATGGCATTTTTTTATAACAATGTATATTATATATTAAAGCAGCCATATTATATAGAGTTTTTTCAAGAAAGAACTACAATAGTGGAAGACGAATATGCCGGCTAAAAGTACCGGCTAGAGATATTCACAGATACCTTAAAGACTCATGCACCTGGATGGACTTGTGCAACACGACTGGCCTTATTCACGTCAACTCCCATCAAGCTAGCCAACGTGCTACCCTGGAGATTGCCTTTTGTATCCAGCCAATTATTCGAAAGAATGCAAGTTGCACAATAAAGATAAATGCCACAGACACGGTAGTATGTTAGTGCCCGAATCTTAAACTTCTATAAAGATAAAGCCACTGCCTTATTTCTCCAGTCTTTCCTTAGGACATGTCATCATCCACTTCTAAGCCATATCATCATTCATTTTCTTTGAGCAATAACCACTATTTTGCATCCACATACATCAATTTTTTCATCCATATATTATTAACTCAAGCATGTTGTATATTTAAAACACATGTTGTTCATTTAAAAATAATACGACAACCACTAGACCATCAATAACTTTTATTAATGTCATCACACACCATTCCTCTTCCGATTCCTCTTCCTGCTTCAGATATTTTCAACATCTTGACAAATTAGCATATATAATAGGAGCTACAGCTACCTTGGACACCACCATCGATCCATGGAAGCTTCTTAATCCAATCACATTACAATTCCTGCAGCAACGCGCAGGGAAATCAACTACTAGTACCAATAATGTTCAGACACCATGCAGTCAGTTTAGTTTGCACCAAAGTTTCAAATTTTTTCACTCTCTCTCCATCATATCAATTTTTAACACATACGTGGAGCATTAGATGTAGGTAAAATAAATAAATAATTGTATAGTTTGTCGTTAATTTACGAGACAAATTTTTGACCCTAATTAGTCTATGATTCGACAGTAATTACCAAATACAAACAAAAATACTATATAGCAAAAATTAAAAAAAAAAATCAGATTTCCTAATCCACCATCGCCTGGGATTATGGCTTCCGTCCAGGCGACGTGTCTGTGTCCGATGGGCTCCTGCTGGGGTGGCGTTGTCGGGCCCGATGTTTCTTATTGGGTTTGGACGCCGGAGACTGTACCCGCTAACTCCGCACTGTAGACTGGCCGCCGCATTAGTCTGAGGTGGTCAACCACACTCCTCTGTCCTCTCCACTGCATCCTCTCTGAGTCTCTGCCTCTCTCCCTCCCAGATCTGCCCACTCCTTGGTCTCCAGCTTCTGGAAGATGGAGCACTGGCTGCGGTGGCGCGGGCGCTGGTGCTGGCGCGTGCCCTTCTCCTTCCCTTCATCACCGCCCCAAGTGGAGAAACGGCGTGCGTGCGGTAGCGGCAGTGGAGCCATCAACGCCCCTACCACCTTGGCTGGTAGAGCGCCGGTGACGTCCTGGCTATTGCCCTAGATGGCCTTTCCATTATCGTTGATGAGCATCACCAGGGTGAGCTTACCTTCCTATTTGTTGTCCCCTTCCTGCTACGTGTGAATCTGAGCACTCGAACCCTAACTATATGGTTATTTGTATTCAGATCTGATCCATTTACATGTGTATCCTTGTGTTATGCCTAGTGACGTGAGTTGCTTTCCCCTTCGTAATGGATGTTATTTCATAGATATATGAATGGATCGATGGAGGGTGTTTCTGCTGTTTGGAAATCATGGATATATGAATGGATGTCAGTTTTGTTTTGAAATCATGGTCTTATTAGCATTGTATCTTGAATTGGGTTGTACCTAATAAAAAATCTCGTGGTATGAATGTTGTGTTTTTTGTGAAGATTTGCATAGTCAAATCGGTTTATGCTCTTTCTTTTTTTTTCAAAATGAAGTATAATAGTTCTGGTTGTCTGAAGTCTTGCTCTTCCAGCAGGAGGTAGTCAGTCAGCGTCCTCCTTCGCTTTTGTTCTCTGTGTGCACGCCCATCAGGTTCAGGACTTCGAGCCCAAGATCCAGCAGGTCCTGGATTGGTAAGTTTTTGCTACCTATTGTCTTATGTTTGCACAGATGTATAATTCAAGGGCTAGTTTGTAGTGCTTGCAGATTTCAGCTCATGTCAAAACAAATGAGAAATAAAAAATGCCGGCATTCTTATGTTTGCACTCCAATCTCTATCTTCTTTGTTTGCTTTGGAATCTTCTCTGGGAAATATGATATTGTGTGTCTGTGTGTATGTACTGTACAGAGTACAATATAGTGTTGCCATTATTCTTTGTACCTGATTAGTGGAACCACCAAAACACATGTTTGAAATAACTTGCCCCTTCTATTCAAATCTCATGCAGAAATTGAATTCAGCTACCTCAGGTGCGCCCTTGAAGAAGCCATCTTTGGCAAATGCCCGCAATGCAAGCTCCATCGGGTATTCTGCTATAAAGTCGGCTTCCATCAAGCCAGCTCCACTAGTATCATTCAGGTGCCTGAATTTATACAACTTATAGTATAATTAAAAGAACAACTTATAAGAAATCTTTTACAGTTTTTCCTGCATTGTCCAGTTTTGTCAAATGCAGGGATGGTTTCGCAAATGACATTTTTCCCTTTAGGTCTTTCTATATCAGAAAACCATGAATGAAATGGTTCTGGCCGTGCACTTTCTTCTAGTGTTCTGTAAAACTTATCAAATAGGGCTATTTGTTCTCTCAGTTATGTTCAGTCCCATGCTTTTTTCCAGATGCAAGTAGGCACACACACTGATGGCTTCGATTAGGTGCCCAAGCTATATTTACTGTTTGTTTTGTTCTGAATTGCCACTTCAAACTGCCGGAAACTCATTTAACACCTAACAATGCTCAAGTTGTGATCAATTTTAGGAACTGGGATCAACATTTTAGCTCCATAAGTTACTATCTTTTTTGTTATTTTCTGATTTTCATTCGTTCTCTGGAATACAACACACACAAGGCTTTAATAATCTTCAGTAGTTGTTAAAATGCAAGGATGGTTTTGCAAGTAACATTTTTTTTTTCACTTTACGGCTTTCTATATCATAAAACTATGAATGAAATGGTTCTGGCTATGCATTTTCTTTTGGCATACAGTTCTTTTTTCTGTAGTGTTCCATTCAGCTTTTGATTTAGAAAACTTTACTTCAGATAACTAGAATACTTCAGCTTCCATAGTGCAAGAGATTTGTAGTTTGTTTCTTCCACAATTCTGAATTTTGAGTTGTATTTTTGTGAACATAGATTAGATTGTCTGTTTTTTGGTTGTATCTATAGGCTTTTATTCTCGGAATAAAAAATTGCAGATGTCTGCAATGTCCTGTTTGGCCATTGTCATAGTTGTCCTCTTATAACTGAAATGAGTTACGAAATCACTTGATTCAAATCTGGTAGCATCTAGTTATGGGTTCCATTATACTTTGCAACTCAGGTAAACATCTGTGTTACAAATCAGTAGGCCAAAGGCTAAGTAAAAGAAAGAACAAAGAGAAGGGAAAAAATAAAAAGAAGGGGTTAATAGTCCTATTGTCAGTCTGCAGCAAACTGTGCCTTGCTCTGTTTTTGTGGAGCAACTTTTCTTCATCTGTAGTTATGATGCTTGTATGTGGATCATGTTCCTTATCTGAGCTTGCGATCGAACAGAGGCAAATAAGATTACCTGACATTTCTGATACATTTGTTGTTGGTACTTCCATGTTGAATTCATTTTTAGCACGAATTCATGATCACCTTGATGAGTGTAATCAACTTCTAAGGCTGTCAATTTACAATATATTAACACATTTATGCTGCTATTACATTGAATGTTATTGTCTCAGTATAGCTGGTCCTCTGTATTTGTTGGGGTTGTGAAAAATCATTTATGTTCACTGTGCAAGCAGCCAAGCACATTTGATCTCATTCTCAATCTCATAGTTGTATTTTCTTTTTACAGTTGCATCTGTTCACCATACGATAGTGAAATTGCAGTTCTGGCTCTTCTGAGGTATCCTGATGGAGAAAGATCAACACAGCAAGATGGAGTAATTCTACTTTTTGATGCAGAAAGCCCAAAGTCCATTGCCTCCTCGTCAGTAAAGAAGGTATATGTCCCATCTAAGTTATTGATTTTCATTTCAATTTTCAACTTGTATGAGGATATTGCTCTCCTGCTCCGATTCTCATCGGGCTTTAGTAAAGTAATCTGATGTGAGGTTTCATGGCTTCTAATTGCAGGTGATGGGCATGTGTACTCCTGGGGCAAGGGGCAGTATGATCGCCTCGGGACCGACCGCGAGGACGATGAGCTGGTGCCCACCACGGTTGCGCCCGCGGTCTATGTCAGGTTTGTCATCGTCGCTGTTGGTGCCTACCACAGGCTTGCACTGGAGGGTTTGTGCTCTGTTACCTTATCAGTTCTCTGCTTATGTTTATTGTGAACATGCTGTGGGCTCCTAATTAAGTTATTCTAGAAATTTAGAACTACCCGAGTAGTTACAACACTCTGACTAGCCACACATAATTGGGTTTGTGTTTCTGTGTTCCAAAGGGTGACTTTGCGGATGCCAACTGGCACTTTAGGAGAACTCAAGTAGTTACATGTTGTGTCAACGACTTTGCTCATGTGCTCACCTAGACCAAAATATACAAAAACCGAAACCTAGTACTACTAATGTAGCTATCTTCCACACCTCCATAAAAAATGAGCTGGTTTTCCTTGGACCTTTACTCTGACCTTTGTATTTCCAAAAATTTTGGTTAATTTTGTTTAGTGTCTTTAACATATACGATAGATGAAGTATGAATTTCTTAATTCCACATTCATTCTAACTATTTGTTCTTTTCCTAGTAGTTGTAGTGCTCTGTTCCTGTTAATCTCTCTTTATAAAAAATACAAGTAAAATATTAAGTTAATTAATTGCTATCACCCATAATGTAAATTGCACTTGTCGGGCACTGCAATTTTAGTTGTTAGCATATGCAATTTACAACATAGTAGTTCCTCTATTGATTGCCACAAGTTTGTCTTTGTCCTTGTGCCGATCTAAGGAGAAAATTTTGTCTTTTGTCTTTTCATAGAAAAAAATTGTCCTTTGTCTTTGTGCTTGTGTCGATCTAGTGAGAAAATTTTGTCTTTTGTCTTTCCATAGAAAAAAATTGTCCTTTGTCTTTGTGCTTGTGCCAACCTAGGAGAAATTTTTGTCTTTTGTCTTTCCATAGAACTTTTTTCCTTTGTCTTTGTGCTTGTGTCGATCTAAGGAGATATTTCTGTCTTTTGTCCTTCCATAGAAAAAAATTGTTCTTTGTCTTTGTGCTTGTGCCAATCTAGGGAGAAATTTTTGTCATTTGTGCTTATTGGAATATTTTTCAATCTTTCTGGATGCTTTGAGTTGTTCAGTTTAGAATTAGTTGGATAATGGCATTATCAATATGCTTGACTGTTGTGTGAATTGTATATGCATGATAGGGAAATAGTCACTTGTTAGTGGTGAACTCGCTAACATCAAAAATATTTGCTAGTGATTAGTGACCAAACTGGATAATGGTAACTGGAGATAAACTTTCCTGTGGTGTTGAGTCTTGGGTCCTGACGGTTTGGGTAGGTTGGTAGGTGTGCATTTGAAACATGTGATGTGGCCGTCGAGTTGTGTCAATTCTAGACTAGCTCTGTTTCACCCCTAGGTTTCGTTTTACACTGAATCCTTGATAAGTACTGCATTAGCAAATTGCCATGTTAACTGTAGCATGTGGGAAAAGTTCTTTTGGCTTCTGCTTTTGCCCAGGTATAAACTCAAGCAAAAGCAAGGCATAGCGTCTTCTGAACATGTAGTAATCAGACCTACTGTAACCCAACTACCTTCTAGTTAGCACACATTTTATGAGCTTGACTTTGTATTTATAGAGAAGTGTGTGTGTTCTATCTGAATTTTATTGAACACATTTTATGCTAAAATTGCAAGTCTCATTATGTGCAATTTCTATAGGGGTAATGTGTAATTTCTAAAGATCAAATTTGCACTATTTTGTATTTTCATTGTGATCTTTGTTGTGTTTACAGAATGTAAAACAAAGCACTGGTTTTCTATTCACTACACAGTGTCAACACATGCCTCTTCTTTGTCCTTGTCTTTCCATAGAAAGAAATTGTTCCTTGTCATTTGTTCTTTGTGATTTGTGCCAAGCACACGCCTCTTCTTTGTCCTTGTCTTTCCTAGTTTTTTATCTACTATAACTAATAGTGTAACATTTTAACTTTATGCCTGTTCAGGTGCTCTATTTAGCTTGATAATAGAAACTAAAAAGGATGTTTGTTGTAGCTACATGAATGCTTGGGCACTGGGTTTGTGATTGCAAAGCTGGGTGACTGGAGAGATAGGGGCTTTCAGTGTGGAGAACTAGGCCATATAGAAAGAAACTGTAAAAACAGTCCTAAGGATCTAAAATATTTCCTGGAGTTCCCTAGCTAAATCGTGTTACAGTGTACTGATTAGTATCTGTTTCTAAATTGCATATTTATTAGTAAACAATTGTACATATGAGTTATTGCCATTATGCTATTTAACATGTGTAATATCCATTATTGTCACCAATAAGTTTCATATTTTTACCATTTTTCCATTGACGTTGAGGTTTCGTTCCTTTTGTTCTTGCAGTGGTAGAGGAAAAGCTTGCTCTGATAGGTTCCAGGTGTAACAAAAAAGAGAGATGTAGTATAGACTCGGATGCAAATGAGGTTGGAAGGCTACCACAGATCAACTAGTATAGTAGTATAACTTTAGATGTAGAAAAGTTCATGCTACAGTATCTTTGCAAATTTGCAAGGAGATTTAGTCAGCGATGCATGTAGAGTACAATAAAAAATGTATTTTGTCAGTAAGCTTGTAAGTGTGTTCGTTGGATCAGTTCAATTCTAGCCCAAATGAGCACCAATTCGGTTAACGGGTTTCGCTTCATGTGCCCGTTAAGGTTTGGGCGAGCCCGGTAAGTGGTTTGGCGAATTTACTGTTCATTCATGGACCCATTATTGGTTGATGTGTGACAGAGACAGCTACAGACAAATGTGACCATTGGATATAGATCTAATCGTCGCCTGGAAAAAATATTAGATTCCAGGCGACTGGAATATAGTAATTCCCAAAAAAAATACAATCGCCTAAGACTTGTCCAATTTGAAAATCACGAGCTCTCACAAATTTGTCGTTTCTAGCGCCATTATTAGATTTACGGATTTACCCTCGAACCAGACGACTTTGAAGCATACCTACTGTTCCAAGTCTTATCCATGCCCGCGAGGCGCAAGCTGAGTGGTGACTTGTGAGGCCTGAGATCCCCTTCTCAGTCAACGGCGAGTCTCGATCCCGACTGCGAAAAAGGTTCTGGGATCTGGGACGAAGCTGGTGTTCAATTGATCCAGCGCATGCTCGATCTCAAGGCGGCAAAGATGGAGGCCGCTCTGCTGGGCGGGCTTATCAGAGCCATCGTGCCGAAGCTCATCCAGCGTTTTTTTTACCGGACGGTTTACCGCGTAAACCGCGGTTACCGAGGTAACCGGCCGGTCCGTTCGGTTGGTCCGGCCCAAATTTCAAATTTGAAGTTTGAAAAAAATGCTGAAAAAATTCCTAAAAATAGCTCTTGAATTATGGAAACCAATGGTGTAAAATTTTTTCAAATTTGAGTTCGTTTAATATTTATTTAGACGTTTAGAAGTTTGAAAAAAAGAAAAAGAAAAAATCACAAATTAGGCCCGTGAAGGCCCATTAAATCACGGAAGGTCGAAAAACATACTAAACACACTCAAATTTGAGTAATTTTGGCATCATTGGATTCTACAAATCACAAGTATTTTTAGGAATTTTTTTAGCATTTTTTTTAAAAAAATAAATTTGAATTTTAAAAAAACCGCCAAACCGCTCAAACCGACGGTAAAACCGACAAACCGCCGGTAAACCGAAAACAGGCGGTTTACCGGTACAAACCGACAACTGGGCCTTTCAAATTCAAATTTGAATTCGGGCGGTTTTTCCGGTAAACCGGACTAACCGGCCGGTTTACCGGTTCCGGCCGCCTCCGGTCGGTTCAACGCCACCGGTAAAAAAAACACAGAGCTCATCTCGCTGGGCCACGAGAGGTACAAACTGCACAAGAGCGTCAAGAGCGACATCGAGTTCCTCGTGAAGGAGCTCCGCTTGATCGTCGGCTCCATCGACGACGGCATCTCCGAGCAGGGCGAGGCGGACCTCGGGGCCGTGTCGGGCCTGCTCATCGAAGACCTGCGCGAGCTGGCGTTCGGCATCGAGGACTTCTTGGACAGCCTCATGTACCACTCGATCTGGAAGCAGCAGCCGGCATCGTTCCAGAAAATCGTCCGGCTCCCCAAGATGCTGCGCGCTCGCCTGCAGTTCGCCGGCTCCGCCGAGCGGCGGCGGCTGAGGAACCTCACGACGGAGGCGTACGAGCGGAGGAAGAGATTCATGGCGGGCGCGGGCCCAGCACACCAACAGCACTTGGCTGCTGCTGCGACGACGACTCCGATGGGTGGGTCGCCGTCGTCGGTGTTCCATCCGCGCAACGTCGGTGACAAGGATCTGGTGGGCGTCGACGGGCTCCGGGCGGAGCTCCTGGAGCAGCTGGCTGATGATGGCAAAGGGCAGATGAAGGTGATCTCCATCGTCGGCTTCTGCGGGTTGGGGAAGACTGCGGTGGCTGCCCAAGTGTACAACAAGGAAACCGGCGGCGGAAGATTCGAGAAACACGCATGGGTTTGTGCCGCCGGCAAGCGGCCGACGGAGGTGCTCACTGACGTGCTCAGCGAACCCAACGCCGGTACCGGTTCTTCCAAGGGAACGCCAAGGGAGCTCTGCCAAGATATAAGAAGTCAGTTGCATAACAAGAGGTAAAACAAATTGTTCTCTTAAAGTCTTAATTTCGCTCGTTTATTTTGCTAATTTAATTCATTTTATATCAACATAATTTAAGCCCAATTCCGTTACTGCAATATTTTCTATTGAGTTTACTATTTGGTTGTTTATCTGCACTTGCACTTTGTTTCGAAGGGCAGTAATTTTGGGTTGTGTTTCTCTCTAGAAATCAAGGAATGTGTGTCAGGAAGGGAACTTTAATTTGTTTCTATCTCTGGCGACAAACTACCGTGAACCACTTCTTACACACACTTCAGTGCAGAGTGTTCCAAAAAACCGTCGGCTATTTTTCATTTTCGTTTCTGTCGATATAAACTGATGGATATCGTTAGCTTAACATAAATTTTAGAGTAGAATACACTAGCGGTCCCTAAACTTGGGAGTCTGTAACTGTGTTATCTAAGTCTCAAACTTCAATTTTTTATTTTCGGGCTCTAACACAGGTCCATAATGGGTTTTTGACCTGCTCCATACTCCAACTTGGCATGACGATTCAACTCTGACCTGGATTCTTCTAGATCAGTTTCATAGAATTACAGCTACTTGCACTTACAGTTTTACAAAGCCTAAAAGCATTTTATGTCGATCCACATGCTGGCCATACAAAGCCATAGAACACTGTTCCTGAAAACTGGATGTGCCTGACGAGTGGATCTCGTAATCCTCACATGACGTTATAGGTTTGTAATACTGATAACACAATAACTAGTATGTGAATCTGTCCAGAAGTTATAGTACCTTTTTTTTTTAGTACCTTGTTCCTTTATAGTTATATGAAAATAGTTGTAAGCTTGTAGAATTAACCCTATTTTTAGGTTGGTGCAAGACCCACTATGTTAATGTAGCATAGGCTCATTTGATTGTTGTGAGCGTTAGCCCACATGAGATGCTTGCTGCACCTCAAACACCTCATGTTTGAGGGTATATATATATAAGCCAAGAATAGGTAGTGACCATTTTACCTAATTTTCTGGCTGGATGTTCTCATGTTGAAGTTGAAGTCTGCTGCAACATGTGGATACCACATCAATAAATAGGGTAGTTTGGTTCTTATTGTGGTACTAATTAAAGTGATAAATTTTAGTTGTTCAAGAGTGTGATATGTCCAGTCTGTTGTTCAATGTCAATTTTCAGGGTGTCAAACAGACTTTAACACAAGGTTTTGAAGGAAGTTATTTTTTGCTGAAGTAACGAATTATACTGTTTATAGAATGTATTTAAGTCCTTTTCTTGATTGTTTATTTTAGGTATTTAATTGTGATAGATGACATTCAAACAGAAGATATGTGGGGAAACATCAATTCAGCCTTCCCAGACAACAATGGTTTTTCCAGTAGAATACTAGTGACAACAACTATTCAACCAGTAGCTATCGCCTGCAGCTCTGCTGAAAGCTACATGCACAAAATGAGAAGACTTGACGAGGGATGCTCGAAACAATTGTTCACTGTTAAAACTTGCCCAGAGGAATATTCTGGTTACAAGCAACCAGATTCAGAAGCAATTTTGAAGAAATGTGGTGGCCAGCCACTTGCTCTGGTAACCATAGGTGAATTCTTGAAAAAACAGGGTTGGCCGATAGGTCCTTCATGCGAAGATATTTGCAACAAGTTACATTATCATTTGGAGAATGACAGAACTTTTGAGGCCATGCGACGTGTGCTGATCCACAACTACACTAGTCTGCCAAATCAAGCTCTGAAAGCCTGCTTGCTATATTTTGGTATGTTCCCAAGTGATTATCAGATCAAGAGAAAAAGTCTGTTGAGACTATGGTTAGCAGAGGGATTTGTTGAATTACAACCTTCAACTACCACCCCGGATTCCACAACTGCTTTTGATATGCTCAAGGATCGGAACATCATTGAACCCGTTTATATAAGCAACAATGAAAATGTGAAGACATGCCAAACTTACAGCATGATGCATGAGTTTATTTTGCACATGTCAGTTTCTCAGAACTTCGTCACATTGCTCTGTGATGAAATGACCGAACACAAATATGTTCGACGCCTTTCTCTCCATAAAACTGCTGCTATAGATGGAAATAATTTGGACACCAATGTTTTATCTCTCGTTCGATCTCTGACAGTTTTTGGGAAGCCTATTGAAGGTATTTTGGACTTCAGCAAGTATCGCCTTCTGCGAGTCTTGGATCTAGAAAGGTGTGATGACTTGAACGATAATCATGTCAAAAACATATGTTGTCTGTTGCTTCTGAAATATCTGAGCCTTGGAAAGAATGTTACTAAACTTCCAAAGGATATTTCAAAATTGACACTTTTGGAGACACTTGATTTAAGGGCATCCATGGTAGCTAAGCTTCGGGCAGATGTCTTCCATATGCCTTCTTTGGTTCATCTGTTTGGAAAGTTTAGGCTCCCTGATGCAGTAGATTTTCCAAAGCAACGAAGAAGTGTCTTGCAGACTCTAGCAGGATTTATCGCTGATGGAAGTCAAAGTTACTCAAAACTTGTGGACCATATGATAAAACTGCGAAAGGTGAAGGTTTGGTGTGAGTCATCAGCAGGTGCTGGTGGCACTGAGTGGAATAATCTTCTGGAAGCCATTCAGAGGTTCATCCAGGATAAAAATGTAAGAAACATTGGTGATCGATCTCTATCACTTCATTTTGACAGAACCTTTAAAGAGTCCCTAAATTCCCTAAAAGAAGCCTGTTACCTGAGCTCATTGAAACTACATGGTGAATTGGATGCATTACCTCAGTTCGTTATTTCACTCCGTGGTCTCAAGGAGTTATGTCTTTCATCTGTTAAGTTTACAACGGGCTTTCTTGAAGCTTTGACTCAGTTGAGTGACTTGAAATATTTAAAACTGATTGCTGACGACCTTGAGAAGTTCACCATAAAAGCTAAGGCATTCCCCAGCTTGCTGCGTCTTTGTTTTGTGCTGCAACATCCAACATTTCCAACAATTCAAGAAGGATCTATGAAACACCTCAAGACACTACAGTTGGTCTGTAAGGATCTACATGGGCTTTGTGGTATCAAATTGGAGTACATGAAACTCCTTAAGGAGGTTATTCTTCATGATGGAGTTGATTCACATACATGGGTAAAATGGGAAGAGGCTGCGAAGGAACATCCAAATAAGCCAAAAGTTTTGCCATCTAAAACAGCAAAAATTTCAAAATGGGAGCCCACGGAAGATTCTGATGTTTTGGTGCCACCCAAAATTGAGTTCACAGACAATTCTGTCACATCAGTAGGATGCTTAAAAGACAAGTTCACTAGTATGCCAGTAAACCAAGGATTAGAATCATCTGCTGAACCAAGCATTTGTGCAGTCCAAGCAAGTTCACATGATGGAACGAGTAAGGGAGTTTTTGAGGTTTCTCCCTTGACCAGTTTGTCAGAAGCTGCTACTGATGCAGAAAGTGAACCTATGGCAGTTTCTGTTCTAGTAGAGCTAACCAAAGTTGAATCTGCAAACAGTTCTGCTTCGACACCTGAAACAATAGAACAGACTGACACTCAAATTCCACTGAACCAACAATCGTCCATTGATGAGCCAAAGAGGCAGAATACTGATATACAGAATCATGCTTTCAAGAGTACGGGGTTTTCCGAGGAATCTCTTTCAATCGAGTTACCAATTACTGGGCAAGGCATGGTACCTTCTCATACACTTGAAGGATGCTGATCCTAGCTAATTTTTCTTCTTATTTTCACTCATTTTTCCCGTCCATGTGTGCAGGTATCCTGCACTTCTATAAAAATCTATAACTGTTTCTATTAGAATACTATAGTCAACTAGCCATTTTGTATTATGTGATCCAGGCTAATCTCTTAATTCTGAATTCTAAGGTCATTTTGTTAGTATGAGGCGAATATTATGTACTACTTTAAATTTGATCAAGTTTTTAAAAGCATACACTGTAAGTTCAAAAAATGCATCAACAAGACATTGTATGGAGGATTTGTGAAACTAATATGTTTAGTGTTAGTATATTTCTTAAATACTTGGGCAAACTTAGAGAAGTTTGATTTAGAATAGAACTGAAGTGATCTAAAGTGTTACTGGGAGATGGCTTATTATTCTCTCCTTTTTCTTCTCATGATAAAATGATATGTAACTCTTCTATGTTATTAAAGAAAAGCCCAATCTAGAACTTGTGGTCATAGTAAATAACAAATGGCATGGTATTAATCAAGGAAAAACAAAGTATGTAGGTAGAATTGGCTATGGGACATCCAAAATGTTGCACATTTGATAGCTGACACTGCCATTCTCGTGTTTTGCCGAAAGACACATTGGTTCGGTGTAATTAGGCCAAAGGACACCGTGGCCCAGCAGGTCAAGGAGAGAGAAAACGTGGAAAATGATCACCGGTGCCCCTGAGCCACATTAGGGGTCCAATGCGACCTGGTCTGGTTCGACTTGCTCTAACTGGCTTGGACCCAACCGTTAGGTTTCCACGTGTGTCTCTTTCCCATGTCGCCGACCACTCCAGTCGACTCTACTACTCGCTACGCCGCCGCCCACTCTGTTGCTCGTCGTGTCATCGTCCACTGCAGTGACACATGTTACCATGTAGTTCCTAAACTAACAACAAAAATGAAGGTAATACATGGATCAATTACGGCATAGCTTGTGTAGCAGTTGTAGGCTCAGAAGGAGTTGCCTTCTTCTTCTTCTTCTTGGGTTGGTTCCCCTTGTTGGAGGCCTTCCTCTTCTTCTTCTTAGATCGAGCATCAGTTGTTTCTATAATCTTTTACCACTTTTGGTTTGTTAGTCCTCTTCTTCTTAGATGGATCATCTGTTGTTTCTATAATCTCAACCACTTCTGGCTTGTAAACAGCTTTCATGCCGGGAAGAAACATCATGGAAGGAGTCGTAATTTTACATGAAACCATCCATGAGTTACATACTAAAAAAAGAGATGGTATTATAATCAAAATCGATTTTGAAAAGGCCTACGATAAGGTCAAGTGGTCCTTCATACAACAAACGAAAGGGTTTTCACCTAAATGGTGTAGATGGGTACAGAGTATGGTCACGGGTGGAAGTGTAGGGATTAAAGTTAACGATGATGTTGGCCCCTACTTCCAAACCAGACGTGGCCTTCGTCAGGGTGACCCTATGTCCCCTATCTTATTTAACATCGTTGCGGATATGCTAGCTCTCCTAATCAATAGAGCAAAAAACGATGGGCAAATAAGAGGTATCCTCCCTCACCTGGTTGATGATGGTCTGTCAATTTTACAATATGCAGATGACACCATCATTTTTATTGATCACGATCCAGAGCAGGCAAAAAATCTAAAACTTTTGCTGTGTGCTTTTGAGCAGTTGTCTGGACTCAAGATCAATTTCCATAAGAGCGAAATCTTTTGCTATGGTGCAGCCAAAGAGATGGAAAATTACTATACCACTCTGTTTGGTTGTAACACGGGGGATTATCCTTTCAGGTATCTAGGAATCCCAATGCACCATAGACAACTCCTGAATTCTGAATGGAGGAAGGTGGAAGAACGTTTTCAACAAAAACTCTCTTGTTGGAAGGCAAAATACCTATCTTATGGGGGGAGACTTGTTCTTCTTAACTCTGTTCTGAGCAGCCTTCCCATGTTTATGATGTCCTTTTTTGAGATTCCAAAGGGAGTTCTCAAAAACCTTGATCATTTCAGATCCAGGTCTTTTTGGCAAGGTTCTTCGGAAAAACATAAGTATAGACTTGCTAAATGGGACATCTTGTGTCGCCCCAAAGACCAAGGGGGTTTAGGTATTCTTAATTTGGACTTGCAAAACAAGTCCTTGCTAGCCAAATGGTTGGTGAACCTAATCAACACTGACGGCATATGGCAAAGTATGTTAAGAAATAAATACCTCACCTCCAAAACACTAACTCAAGTGACAGCCAAACCTAATGACTCCCACTTCTGGAGAGGTCTCATGCGTATCAAAGAAGAGGTAATGGCTAATGGGTCCTTTAATATTAAAGATGGGACCATGGCGAGGTTTTGGGAAGACACATGGGTAGGAAATCAGCCTCTAAAAGTTAAGTATCCATCGTTATATAATATAGTGAGGGACCCACACGCAACAGTGTCAAAGGTGGTAAACTCAAGCCCTCTTAATTTATCCTTTAGAAGGGCTTTGGTGGATAATAAACTTTTAGAGTGGCGTAGCCTAGTAGCTAGAATGTCCAATGTTGAGCTGGTGGATGGATCAGACAATTTTAAATGGGCTCTGACCAGATCTGGGTCTTTTTCTGTCAGATCTATGTATCTTCACCTCATGGATGCACAACCACCCTTTCAACATAGAAAAATTTGGAAAATAAAGATCCCTCTAAAAATAAAAATCTTCCTGTGGTTCCTACAGAGAGGTGTCACTCTAACAAAAGACAACCTTGCTAGGAAAAACTGGAAAGGAAGTCAAAAATGTATCTACTGCAATAGGAACGAGACAATTCAACACTGTTCCTTGATTGCCCTTGTGCAAAATTGCTTTGGAGGATCATTTTCTTTGCTACTAGTCTACAACAACCTAGATCGATAAGGCATATGTTCGGTAATTGGCTTGGAAATCAACATAAGAAAGCTAAAAATTTGATTTGGGTTGGGGTGGCTGCCTTATGCTGGGCCATCTGGAGATGCCGGAATGATGTTATTTTTAATAAACTAAAAACTAACTCCGTGATGCAGGTTATTTTCAGGGGAGCATACTGGCTACGCTTCTGGGCACAGCTGCAGCGTGATGAGGAGGCCAAAGACGCTCTCTCGGAGATGAGCAAGAAATTGGAGATGATTGCTCTAGAAATAACAAACCGAGGGTGGAAACATTTATACCGTCTGCTTTAGCTCCTAGGCTTTTTGTAGCCTAAAGACTTTTGGCTTCCTTTCTTTTGCTCTTTGTAAGACACTGTAATAATTGGCTGTGTACATCCTTCGGATGTAGAGGCCGGATGTTTCATCCTTTATCTAAAAAAACTTCTGGCTTGTAAGTGCTCTTCTTATTCTTTGGTGGTGCAGCTGGTGGTGCATCAGGGTCATTGATAGTTTCATTGCATGTAAATGTGCAATAGTGACTGCCAACATCATTCTGGGTGTAGCAAGTACCTCGTCGTCCATCGAAGCGGCTGTGTTGTGGCCTGACTGGTGCATGGGCAGCAATGAAGCTTGGTACCGCGTCATTCTGGGTGGAGTGGGTACCTCTTCCTCCATCGCAGCGGTGGCACTGTGGCCTAAATCAGACAAGGAGCGCCTGCAGGGATGTGTCATTGAGCTCATTAATAATCGAACACAAGCTTGTTTTGTACTAGATGAGTGAAGAAGGGAATACAAATCAAAGAAAGATGGTTAAGGGAAGTGTGAAAGCGTTACCCTAGCCTTTCGATCCTGTGGCGGTGACCTCGAGTGCACAAGCAGGTCATGATTATCAAGCTTGTCCACCGGTGGATCTGTGCAAGCATGCTGGTACAGCATAAAGGCTCGGAGCACTAGCTTGTCAGCGGTGAGCGGCCGGCACCATTTAGCACTAGGGTGCGGAGAGCAGGAGAGGTGATGAGGAGAGGAGACTATGGTTTCGACTGGGATATCAAATGGTGGGTAGCGTTCTTTGCTATCTTAAATGCGTGGGAGTAGGCGCGGTCTTTGTAAGCTAAATTTTTGAAAAAAAATTGTACAAACGCGCTGGACTGGCTTGCAAATTGACGATAGCGGTGTTCTAGCCAATTGCCTATGGTGATAGGAGATTAATGTACTCCCTCGGTCCCTCTCCGACTCTCCATCCCAAAAAACATGCAACCCTACAAGTACTTACTAATATAATACTACTCCAAAGATACAAAACAAAAAACTTATATAAACAAAATATGTGTCTGCCGCATGTTGCAAGCTCATCCTAATAGTGTTTACATTCTCCATATCACACCAGTATCTCAAAACGGACCAATGTCGACACCAGATCAATAGAAATTTAAAAGCTACCAACAACCATTCTACCACTAGATCCACACCAGGCTTTCACACATTCCAGAGAAGTTGATCCATTTCTTCGCCAGTTTACCCTTCTCCTCTCAGGCGTTGTTTGCTGGCCTACTACCTTGTTCTTCTCCTTGAAGCCTGAAAAAAAGTAGTCATGAAAATCACTTGCTTTCTGCAATTCACATATTTTACATGCTTGAAGATGACACAAAATTGAAGTTACTTTATGAAGTTGCTAATAAGTTGCTCCTAAGCCCATACTAGCATGTTGTATATTTTTGACATAACTCATGTACATCTTTTATCGTAAAGCCATAACATCGATGAAAGGATAGTCACTATATCTTACACAGTAACAACCATTACCCAAACAAGAGACAAAGGGTAAAAGGCCCCTGATTGCTAAATAGTACATAGTAGTAACATCAAAGAGATAATAGAACTTGTGCATATCAAGTAGAACAGGAAGCTAGCTAGCGAAGTGTTCAAAGGTTAAAACTGTAAAGATTATATGGATGTGAACAAGTATGGAACTAGTGCATATCACCTGAAATGAGCAGATAGGCTAACAACACAGTTGTTCAAAACATGAAACTGGGTCCACCCCAACTCAGTGCCGCCTGTGCTTAGAATTTTCACATGGCAAAACCTACATGCATGCATAAAAAACTTTATTGCAAAATGGACCAGAGTTGGAAAATCCTCGTATATCTTAAACAAATTACAAACCTTTTTCCGCTGATAATCAATTATTGAATCAACTCTTCTCACAATCAGACAACACACACGGCATACATGGCCCCATTCTTCATAAATCCGAATGTCATGGTTGCAGTTGACGTCATCCATCTTTTCATTGTCTTCCTTTTCATTTGCCACATCATCAACTTCATCAAGCTAGAAAATTTGGAGCAATGTGGAGCGAGTTGAAATTTAAGGATTGGGAGCAACTTCAGCATCTTCCTTTTCAGGATTGGGAGGACCAGTAGTCTGTACTTAGGATTTTCCTTTTCCTTGCCCAGGCCATGTAAATAAGATTTTATCAATGAAAGTTCCTTATTTATGACCAATATCTTTCTGAGTTTGATCCCTCGAGATCAATGTACGTTCATAGATTTCTAAGATCAGAACGTATAAATTTCGTACGCCTCTGAATTTGATCCTTCGTCTCATCTTGAGCTATGAATCTTCTGATGCTGATTTTTCAAGATCAGAATATATAAGGCTTGCCCTTCGAATTCTGTGCATTTTTGAACTTGAACCTTCAAAGTCAGACCAACACATTCTGCTTGTATCCTTAACTCTGGGTCTGACCCTTCGCGATCAGAATATTCTCCGACAAACCCTGCATATTCTATACTTGCATTTTTGCCTTGAAGGCGATGCATACCGCATCAGCTATTGCTGATGCTCCATTAGGGTCTGAGGATGATAAAAACTTTAACCGATTTATCAGATAACAGTTTGAAGCACCTCTTCACGGTCAATTCTTCAATCCTTTATCATGCTCAAAATAGTATTCCATAAAGAATTTGTTGTCAATGAAGCATGGAGCTCCTACTTGAAGGTTACTTGCCAAAGTTATTGCCTTCCAATCGGCCAGATCTGAGTCTCCTTAAGATTTCTTAACTTGACTCCTTGCTATAATGTCTGGCACTCTCTAATTTTATCAGCTTTAATTATCCAGAATTTTATAGCCGATGAAAATGCAAACCTTTGATGAAATCAACTAGAGATCTCAATCTGCTCATTAGTTTGAGTATAACAGGGAATTGATCAACCCGATGCTCAATAACTCCCTTAAATCCTTCGACATGATTATGATGTTTTGATCAATTGCTGCTATCTCTGAAGGTTTTTGATAGCTCATCCCTTGTTATAGGACAGGTTTATTTGGCCAATCAAATTTGTTTTCATCTCCTGAACCATTTAATCTTCCTGACAGGTTCTTGTTGTGAAGCCAAATTTCTGAATACCATCGGATTCCTGACACTTCTGTCTATCCTTGCATATTTTGAAGTAATCTTTCAACATATCGGGCTGAAAGTTCTATCACCCTATCTTGCAGGTAGACTGATGTACATTGCAAGCTTTCTCATAGCATGATAAATTTGACCTTTCCTTGAGCCAATTCGCTTGCTTCTTGATAAAGTAAACCCTCTTGAAGAATTCTTATCGATAATACCTCTCTAGGGTTTTACCTTTGCATTCATACGGGCCGATCGATCGGTTAATCTCTTATTCAGAATTACCAAAACAACTCTAATCGACTCAGCCTTTATTTCTCTGCATAAATCGGAGTTTTGATAATTTCCTTGCATTTAGTCTGCTGATGCAATCCGAAAAACAAGCTAAACATTGTTCTCTTAAGGGAAAACAAGGATAATGCTAATTCTTCCATTTCGTCTGCAAGCTGATCAATTAGAGGATGAGAACCTTGGATTTTGTCCTCATATCCTGATGTACAGCCCATGATGCCCGAATAATGATATCAGCTTATTATAGCTGATTTATACCTTTAGCCAAATACCAACGGAGTCAGCACTCTTTTGCCGATCTAGTACTTCAAAATTCATTTTTCAATGAACTCATCTTCGAGCCATCCTTTCTTGTGAAAAACTCCATTTGTTTAAAACAAACAAATTCTGCAATATATACTTGAACTAGATCTGCTTCAAATCATCTTATTCTTATTCAAGACACATGAGTTTGTTTTGTTTTTGCTCTAAAGGCGATGCATCTCACATCGGCTATTACCAACATCCTGTTGGCTCCTATACTGAACGCGATACTAATGTATCGGTTATTCGTTTACCTTAACCATGCTGACTAGCAATCCGTTTATAGAATCTAAAAACAAGCCGATTGCCCCCCGGGCATTCTGAATTATCAAGATGATTAATTCATATCGGCTATCGCGTCTTTACACCTTGTCTTAGAAAATACTTTCAGAGCCGACGGCATGAGCCGGCTGTTGATCATCATCGTTGATGGTGATGAAGTCTCCATGAAACTCTTTTCCAGAAAAGCACTCGAAGCTTTCTAAATCCCAGTAGACATGGTCGACAGACGAGATATTGATAAAATCATCAGCAGCACCACTTCGATGTCGTTGTCGATCCACTGAATTACATGTTGATGCATGGTCGAAGGTATGCAGCAATTAGCATGAATCCAATCTCTCCCGAGAAGCAGACTATAGAATCCTTTTCCATCAATGACAAAGAACGTGGTGATCAATGTCTTGCTTCCAATTGTCAACTCAACACTTATTGCCCCCCGAGTGTCGACACGTTTCCACCGAAATCTCTTAACTGCATGTCTGTTTTGACCAAATCTTCAGGAGTCTTGCCTAGCTTTCTAAATGTTGAATAAGGCATGAGGTTGACTGCAGCTCCTCCATCAACAAGCATCTTGCTCATAGGTTTTCCATCAACTAGGCCTTTGACATATAGAGCCTTCAAATGACGATGCTTCATTGGCCTATCAAAAACTGCTTGGGATGCCAAAGACAAATAAGCAGCTAGTTCTTCATATTCTGATTCATCAAAATCGGAATAAACTTCTTGATCCTCAGATGCTCTAAACTCAGAAGGTAAAATGCACTGCATCCCAATAGGAGCCGATTTGTTCAAACCGGCTGCCTGTTTGGCTTTCCATTCTTGAGCCTTTTTAGCTCTCAATGCTTTGTCCATTTGAATCTCAGTTTATCTTAAGCGTTGAACTCTTCTTTTTTGACTCTTTGAAAGGCCATTAGGACACCACTTGGTTTTCTTGCCGGACATCTTTGCTTTTCTTCTACCTCTTTATCATAGGCATCACATCGATCATGGATACTGCATTTATTAATGCGCCGATCTTCTATAGGCTGTCCAAGTCTTTTATGAACAGATCGGCGGTTGGTTTGTGATTGTCGATACCCTCTGTATCGGTCACTGCATTCAGGGCAATCCCTTTTGGTTGGCAATCTCAAACCTTCGTTCCGCAAAGATGTCACGAAGAAAGGGCAATTCCAATGTGACTCGATCTGCTCTCTTTCATGCCTTTCTTCCTCAAACCTTCTCAGGCGTTCATGCTCTTCAAATCGCCTTCTTTGATACCTCTCCTTTTCTCTTTGCCATTTGTTGAGCAAGATGCGAGATGTGACCCGAGGTTTTCTTTCGGCCCGTCACGAGAAGATTCGGTCTGTCGGATCGGCTATTTTTTGCTCACGCTTTCTCTTGATCTCTCGATATTCTTCATGCGTGAGCTGCAATCTATTGTCCACTGATCCTGATTCCTTTGCCCTAGTGGAAGTTAGCACCTTGGTTCCACTTTTGGGAAGGACCGCATTAGCCATTGCAGCACCGAAAGGAGTTTGATCGATTTTCTGTTTGCCGGTGTTGAAAATTATCTTTCCAGCTTCAATGGCTTTCTGTACCTGTCCTCTGAACACCAAGCACTCATTGGTGGAGTGGGTAGTGGAATTATGGGATTTGCAATACTTCTTCCCCTTCCTCTCCTCAGCAGTGAGTGGCTTATGTAACACTTTGATCAAGCCCTTGTCCAGCAGGTAATCAAATATCTTGTCAGCCTTGGTGATGTCAAAATCGAACTTTTCTTGAGCCTTACCCCAAGGATGATCAATGACACACTCCTTCTTGAGGTTCCATTCTATGGCATCGACATCTTCACCTTCCTGGTCTGAATCATATACCAAGCCCTTGTAGTAACTTGCCACATTTGTTGCCTTCTGAAGCCGGCCTTGCTGGCGTGGTGGTTGCATATATTCAGATATTGCAGTTACCCTGTGTGCAAGCTCGCCAAGATTGTTGAAATCTGAACCAACAAGCTTCTCCCTCAAGTAAGGCTGCATTCCTTTAATCGCCAATTTTACCAACTGGCGGTCAGACAGGTTTATGCCGAAGCATAGGTTCTTCATTTGCCTGAATCTCTGAAGGTATTCAAGACCTGACTCATTGACCTTCATTTTGACACTGGACAAATCATCAATGTCCTTCTCTGCTGTCCCATTGTCAAAGTAGGCATGGAACTTGCCTTCCAATTCCTCCCAGGTATTGATAGAGTTGCGTGGCAGGGACGAATACCATGTGAAGGCAGGTCCTGACAAGGACAGAGCAAAGAACCTGACTCTGTGAATTCCTCAGTCGAAGTGTCACCTAACTGAGCCAGGTATCTGCTGATGTGCTCCATCGTGCTAGTACTATCTTCTCCAGTGAATTTGGAGAATTCTGGAATTCTGTAATTGCGTGGGAGCTCCATGCGGTTGTACCACTCAGGATATGGCATACTGTATGATCTGGAGTGGCTCCTCTTCATGCTGAATTCCTTTTCCATCACTTCGGCAAGCTTCCTGATCAGCTGATCACCAGGATCGGCAGATCCTCTAATGTTTGGGCAAGGAGTCATACCCCAATGATTGTAGTTCGACACATTGGCAAAGCCTGCTGGTGGCTCACTATCTTTGTCTTGGTCTCCTCCTCCCATAGCTTTGTTGACATGAAAGTCAATGTTCCTTCTGATCCTGTCAACTGTAGGGGCTATTTTTTGAGCCGAAGGTGGTACATCTGAAGTGGTACCAAAATCGAGTGTTGGGCCACTCTTCGGCTGATGTGCATTAGGAACTGCACTGCTACTTACTCCTCCATTGGCACTCGATCCCATGATGGCTTTGGTAGAGTCTTGCGTGCCGCCTTGTACGCCATCGCCAGCAGTTGTATCCTTGAGATTGAAGTAAGCAGGTCCATGCTGGTCAATGGGAATACCAACTAACACCTCCTTCATGATATTTCTGAATGTATTCAGAAAGTACGCTTGATGACCTGAGATAGCTTCATGTATGATCTTGTTTAATTCTGACAAAAAGAATTGCTTGTCTCTATCATCATCTGTGATAGTTTCTCCTGCCATCACAATCTTAGGCATCTGTTGCTTCAAGACGATCTTGCCTCCACGGACTCTTCCAAAGCACAATAGGCACTTCTGCACTAATTGTTCAGCAGCTGTCGTGATTACTATCTTATGCTCTTCATCAAGGTCATCCAAACTGATGTTGAGGATGTTGTCGACATCGAACTCAGACAAGTCTGGCATTGTTAACGATTGTGGTCCCACCGGGCGTGCCAAAAAGAGTGTCGGCACAAAAATGTGACGGGGTCAGTCCTCGTGCCGAGCCGCTCTCGCAAGCCAGACAGACCAAGACTCACGTTCCTCAGTCCCCGCGGCTGTCTCCGGCAGTCGATCCGGTCGGAGTCAAGGCGTGCCAGTCAATTTGACCCTGTAATTGACAAGGAGGAAAATAATAGTCAAATCTTGGAACCTGTCGGCTTGATTCCAGACAGTTCTGAGTGTATGGCTAAATAGCCGATCGAGTTAGGACAATGACTAGGGAGTCAAGATCCGGTAAATAAATCATGCATTAAATAGAGCAGTTAATCATGTCATGATCGAATGAACAGTTATGGAATTGAATCTGGACATGCTACGTGCCAAAAGAGGTAATGAATACACTGAATCGGCTATCTGAATACGCATGTGAAGTACAGAAGCCGTTAGCCGATTCAATCTATCCAATACAAAGGTGTAAAAAATCCTACACGTGTGCATTAACATGAACGAATCTAGTGAGTCTACAAAGCCCATGAATATCAAGCAAGCTTAATAAACTAAATAGATCTAAACGTGTTCATGCAAACAATGATATGGGTGAAATCCTGATAAATCGGCTATTTTAACCGATTCCAACGTGAGAACGAACTAAGTGTATAGCTAACTCCACAATTAAATTACAAAGCTATCTACACCCTAGAACGCGCACATGTTACAAATAAGATTGATAAAACCTGCTAATGAGCATGAGATCGATCATCAATCATTATAGATCTAACGGATGTAAACATTGATGACAATCAGATCTAAAAGATGTAAGCCAAATCTACCAATCTTGATTCGGGCAAAGATGTGTTAAAAGTAAATAACAAATAGATCTAACGACATCGGTAACTTAATGAATCTACTAGGGTGCCAAACCAAGTAGAGCCGATAACTAGCAATGGTAACTTGGTGAATCTACTAGATTTGCCAAATCTAGCAGAGCCGATAACTAGCATGTGTCAACTCATACGACGGGAGGTCGAACCGGCCTGTTAGCGCTAACACGGAGGCTGTTGGCACGCGCGATACTAGATAAGAGGTCGAACCAGCCAAATCTAGCGTGAACACGCAACCGACTATTGCAAATGCGTCCATAGGAGGTCGAACCGGCCCTATCTAGCAGTGAACAACAGCCACCTTCACAGATGCATCAAAGGGAGGTCGAACCGGCCCAATCTTAGCATAAGTAAAAGCTTTTCTAACGATACTTACAACAAGCGAGAGGTCAAACCAGCCAAGCCAGATGCAAATACGCCGAAATCCTAAGAACTAAGGGTTTTGATGGCACAGGGGCCAAAAGGGGTGTTTGTTGTATATTGAATGTTGATTTTTTTATAATGTGCCGGGGCATACATATTTATACCCTGGGCTTGACCAAGTCCTACTCTAATACGACTTGTAAATAAGGAAAATAACCTAAACTAGATAACTTAGGCTCCACTATTCCGTGCTGTAGAGTCTCGTGCCATTGACGCAAACTTCTTGAGTAACCGAATCGAAATCAATCATGCCCACGTATCTCTTGAAGCAATCGATTTCGGTTTACCGATCTGTTCTCCTCTTAGTCCAATCCTCGGTTTTAGCTACTTCAGAATCGAGGTTCTGGTATCTTCCTTGCGACCATCCCTGAAACAAATGTCATCATCTTTCTTAGTTGGCAAATTGACCATTTTGACCCTTAGCTGATCTTCCACATTCGATCCAGGTATTATTCCGAAAGGTTCCTCCTCTAAATGTTCACCAGTCCAAATTTTGGTGTAAACAGATGGCACTTTTCCATGGAGCCCCCTCCTCTCAACCTATAAAAGAAGGAGAGAAGCACCCCCTCCCCCCACACACACACCCCATTTGGAGTCTCTCTCTCTCATTTCTCACTTGGTCTTTAGGCTAGATATTTAGAATATTTTGGAGCAAGAAAAGCTACCAAGAAGAGCTTGTCTTCTGGGAAGAATAGCCACATCTCTTGGTAATATACTATGGAGTGTTCTTCCTTAGTCAAGTTCTCAGTACTTATATATAGCTTTGCGTATGAACTAGAGCTTAGTTGTGATCATGCTATTCTTGATATGCATGAACTAGATCTGAGTTCATCTAATCATTTCATAGCTTGTCGATATCTCTGTTCTTCATTGTTCATATGTTTTATAAGATTAGAGGTCCTAATAGGAATGAGGTAGCAGTTCGATGTTCTTACGGGTTTGCCTACGTTCTTGCTCGTCCATCCGTAGGGTGGGAGTCCATGGGGGACGTAGCTAGTTCCTTAGTATGCGGACGTGGTGTTCGGATACGAGGGAGCCTTCGAATATGACGGTATGCCACGGTTGAGGGGTAGGCGGCAGGTGGTGACAGTCATGTCCGTCCTCCGTAACCCCCTATGTTCGCATATCGTGTAGGAGTTCGTAAATGCCTCTATCGGCTGGCAGACTAGCTGCGGGGGTCTCCCTCTACCCTAAGCCTTGCACCATCTCTAACCTTGTACAACATGGGACACTAGCTGTTCTATGCATAGCTGTATACGACCTACCTACTCCGCGTAGATTTTACCTTTTATTTATTCTTTATTCCTTATTTCTTCTTTATCCTTAGGATAGACCCAAGTGTGTGTCCACTATCTACAAATCCATTTATCTTACCCCTGTGTAGTACTATGGCCTTACTTCGATGATGTGAAGTCATAAACCATGATCATGCTAGAGGTTATTTTACACCTTGCCTTCCTTTGGGAAAATATAAATAACGATACCCTGAATACTTCCGGGTGAAATGCTACAACGATAGATCCGTGCGCTTGCGGATAATAATTCTATAAGGTTCTGATCTATCAACCCTGGCGTTTCTTGGCGTGATCGCCGCTTTCGGTGATTGAGCTAAGAAATGCCAACAAGCATTTCTGGCGCCGTTGCCGGGGATAGACTTTTTATCTATCTTTTGGTAATCGCGTTTAGAAATATCAACAAGCATTTTTGGTGCCGTTGCCGGGGATAGACTTTTTATCTATCTTTGGTAATTGCGTTTAGAAATGTCAACAGCCCCCCACACCCGAAAGAGCAGCAGCCCCACGACGCCCTACCGACGAACCCTGACGGAGGGGAGCAGCCAACACAGGGCCCGGCGGCCGCAGCCCCCCCAAACCGCCGCCGGCCACGCCACCACGGCGCCGCCGAAGAACCGCTCCCCCACTGAACACCCCATCACAAAAGCCGGCGGCCGCCAGCCCACCACGGCCGGCCAGCAGCCTACCGCCAGCCAGCCTCGGCCAGCCGGCAGCCACCATCCGCACGCAGGGGGGTGGCGAGAACGACGCGCAGGCACCGCCCACCAAAGCACAGCCTCACCACCCCCCAGATCCGCTACGCCAACCACAACCAGCCGGCCGGCGGCCACCAGAGGCAGCCAGCCTGCCAGCGTCGGCCAGGCCACCACCGCCGCCAGCCCTGCAGCCGCTGGCCACCGCCGCACCAAGGACGCCACCAACCGGCCACCTCACCACCACCGCCGTGAACCCCGGCGCGCCGGCCAGATCCGCACCCCAGGCCGCCGGATCCGGGCTGGGGGGCCATGGATCCGCGCCCAGATGGCCAGGATCCTAGCGCCGCCACCACCGGCCGCCATGGCCACCACCCCGCACGGGGGAGCCACGGGCACGGCCTGGACGAGGAGCCCCGCCGCCGCCCTCATGGGGAGCCGCGCGGGCCTCCCGGCAGCGACCTCAGGCGGTGGCGAGGGAAGGGGAGGAGGAAACGGCCCCGGCGGTGGCTAGGTCGGGCGCCCGTCCGTGTCGCCCGTGCGGGGAGGGCGCGCGGGGGGGGGGAGGGTCTTTAACTTTGAGATTTGCCAAGCGAGAAAATAGCAAAGCTGTTGGAGATTGACTATTTTTACTCCCCATATTATTTTAGGAGTTGACAAATCACAAAATTTGGCAAGTAAAAAATAGCAAACTCTTAGAGATGCCCTAAAGGATTTTGTTATGTATCTGTCAACAGTTGTTTTAGAAGTTCATCTGTCTAATTCTGGTGCGTTGATTTACTTTAAGATGTGTGCTGCTTTGTTTTGTTTGGGGCCAGCACGGCAGCAGGAGTAACCGAGTCGCACGGGTCCGCAAAATGGGTTTGCATGATGTGTACACCCGTTATTTTTGAAATCCGCGCCCCTTATCCCGTTTCACCCCCGACTGCATTTTCCCCAATCCTCTCAGCTTCCCCACTCGCAAGCCCGCCTGTGCCGCTCCCTCGCCATGCCCTCCGGCAGAGCCTCGCCATCGAATCTCCGACGCTAGCCTCGTCCCTGAATCTCCCGCGCTAGCCTCGCGCGCCCTCCCGTGCTAGCCTTGCCGTGTTTTGGGTGGTTGTATTTTTGTTGCCGTGGCAGACTGGAGCTATGGCGCCGAATTGCAGTGTTCCTCGCCAACCCTTCCGCCGAGCCCGGTGACCTTGCCGTACCTCCTGCTGAGGTGAGCTGCCCCTCCCGCTGAGTGCGCTGTAGATGTTTCCCTCGTCCTTATTTGAGGAGCTATTTTTGGCCGTTGCTAGGGGTGGTGCCTTTTTTCGCTTGGTCGCCATTGTGTTTAGGTCTGTGCTATTTTTAGGGAGACTTGAATAGTTCATGCAGCTTGGGGATCGATTAGCGGATGTGGTGCTCTGTAATAGTTGTAATTAGTGGTATATTTGGGAATTTTGTTTAGATGTCGTTGTTATGCTTGCCACATCTTTGTGAGGTGGAATTTTAATTGTCTCAGGATGTAATGCATGACAATAATAGACATTTTGTATTTTGCCCTGAGTTTGGGTTGGGTCCTTGTACCAAATGAGTTTTAATTTGGGTGTGTGTGTTTTTTGAGGCAGTGTTGCGGGTGTGGGAGATTAGGAGCTGTGGTGCTGTGTACTTGTTCTAATTAGTTGTCGAATTGGGGATTTCCTATAGGTTGTTCTAATTAGTGTTTTTTGGTCTGAATAGGGTGCTTTGTTAAGATTGTGGAACGTGTTATGTGATTCAGAAATTGAGAACCGTGCTATGAGTTGTCCTTAATTATTGTTTATGACATAGGCTTATCTTGTGTTTCTCATCTTGCCATCTTAGAGGTAGACGAAAGTTTCTTGTTTTACTTGAATCCTGCATGGATTTTTCTTATGCCGACTATATTGGTGTGGAGTGCTAAGCACTGCTTTAATTCAGTTTGATATCTGAATCTAAGATAAATTAGTTGGACATGAGCTTTTACTGGTTGTGCACTGTGATGAGTTATGATGTCTGATCTGAGCTAAATTAGTTGGAGAAAACTCTGGCATATTTGGAGAAATCTCCGACATCAGGAACTCTGGCTTTGCGTATAGGAGCTTTCCGTCTTTGATATCTGAACATGTACAATAGGAGCGAAGCAGAATAGGGGAGAAAAGCTTCAATAATCAAATAGCACCATGGTTGTCGTTGTAGTTCAAGTGTTTTACAAAGTTGGGTGCCGGACTCGTCGACTATTTGCGTGTGTGACTTGTGAGTTGTGAGTAGGGATTAAATGGATTAAATTGAAGTATCTGTTGTGACTTGTGATCAGTTTGGATGTCTTCTGTTGTCTTTGGCTTAGTTTGGAGTTGTCTTTAGGTGTGGCTATCTGTCATATATGAGAGTGTGGGTTGCATTGGCTGATGTTGTAGCTGCACTTGTTGCAGTTGTTGTGGTTTTGGATTTGGCTGAGGTTGCAGCTGCCCTTAGGTGTGGCTCTCATGGATCTTTGGTTGTTTGTCAACTGAGAGTGAATCTGCACTTGACGTTGTGGTGGCTGCGAATGGACTTTTGCACTTATTGGGGTTGCAGTGGCTGATGGTGCAGCTGAGCTTGTGGCAGCTGTTGTGGTTGTGGCTTTGGCTGAGAATGTTGTGTTTGTGCTTGCAACTGCAGTTGAGATTGCATGGGTTGATGTTGTGGTTGCAGTGGCGGCTCTAGTTATGGCTCTCTTGGTTTGTGTCTGTGTGTGTCTTTCTAAGTTATTATCTGTAGGGGATTTTTTGAGTGTAGTTGTGATTTTGTTTGCTGTGGCGGCTCAACTTCTCATTTTTAGAGCTGTAGGTGTATTTGTTTTTGTCTTGTTTTTTTGGATCTTACAATCCTTTGACTAGAGTTGTAGATAAAGGTTTGAATGAAGCTATCACGTGCTTTGTTGGAAGCTAGTGCAGAAGTAGAGTTGTTTTGATTTTTGAGGGGTTTTGTTATGTGTGTCAGCAGCTGATTGGCAGATGTTGTGGTTGTGGCTGAGGTTGCAGTTGTGTCTCCTTTAGTTTTAGCTGAGATTGTGAGATTGTGAGCTGTCATTGAGATGGTGCAGTTGCACTTGTTGCAGCTGTTATGGTTTAGCTGTCATATCTGAGATTGTGAGCTGTCATTTGTGTCTCCTTTAGGTTTTAGCTGCTTTTTGGTGTGGTCCTTTTGGATTTGTGGATGTCGTCCTTCTGTTGATCCTTTATATTTTAGATGCCTTTTTAGGTGTGGCTGAGGGTTTAGTTGTCTGTGTCTTGTAGCTGCCATTAGTTGTTGCTCCTTTGGATATGTGGTTGTCTTTCATTTTTGGCTCCTTTAGGTTTTAGGTGCCTTTAGTTGTTGCTGATGGTTTTTCCAGTATAGTGTAATTTTGTTGAGTTATATATGCTATTTAGAATTGAATGTGAGTGGCATTTGTTGTGGCTGTGGCTGAGGGAAAGTTGTCTTTGTTTCTCTCTCTATCAGTGTGCGTGTGTGTTTCTTTCTAAGTTATTATCTATAGGTGATTTGTAAGACTGATGTCCCTGAGATTGATAAGAAGTAAGTTGTCTTCCAGATATCTCCTATGTTGTTTAGAGTTGTAATGTAGTCGATGTAGTTGATTTGAGTTTTAGCTTTAATGTTCTTGTGTGCTATAATCTCAGTGATTTGATTTCAGAAGTTGTTTGGGGATGAGTTCAGATTGTAAAAGCTTTTATTGTTGATTTGGCTGAGGTTGCAGTTGTTTTTAGCCTTCAACAAAATCTGTAAGTTGTCTTGGACATTGTTTGTGTCTAGAATGAGGCACCCTTTTTCCTTACTTATTTTAGCCTTTTATTGCAGTCATTATTATTTTTTTATATTCAGATTTAGATACAGACCAGTAGTTTACTATGAATTGTGTTGTTTCCTGACAATTTTATATTGCTGCGAACTTAGTTTAGGAGCATATCGGTCATAGCTTTTTAGATTCAGCTTGGGCCTGTTTTTTTGTTTTCTCAAATTTGAACCCATCTCCACTTAACCAAGAACATATTTGTCAGAGGCTATGTACGTTAGATACTGTTTCCAAGGTCTAGGAGCCGGGTCTTTTTCCTTGAATCTTTGCTTTCTCTGTTCTGGGTTTGAATTCGCCTTAATCATTCAGTGACAGTTCCACAAATTGTCCCACATATATTACTAAGCTTTAAGGAGTCCATAAGTTGAAGCTGATTCAAGCATCATTAATGCCCATTGGTATATGAAACTGAGTGCATACCTGTACACATGCTGAGCATGGTATAGAATAAACACCATTGAAATGAGTACATACTGAAGTTCTTGTGACATTTCTTTCCAAACTCTGAAGCTTACAACACCTAAGGTGTGAGTGAGTTGATTTTAAACTCAAGTACAATTATCCTTTGTTGAAAATGTTCTATTTGTGATATGCATTCTCAGGTAAATTTATGTTCCATTATGGCCTTCCCACAATAATATATTTTTGCTCAGTGTATTGCCAGATCTGTTTATGTTATTGTGGCTTGGCCCTAATTAGTTGCACATGCCCTGCTAAAAAATACTGGTACTTTGAGGTGTACCAGATCAATTAATGAGCAATTTTACAATGCTTGGAGAGTTATTGGGAATTATTGAGAAAATAATTAATGTGTCTATGATTAGTGGGCCCAATCGGAGGGGAGCCGTTGAGAGCCGTTAAGGCGCCAACTTCTTATTCTTGTTTTTCCATTTTATTTGTGATCAGCAGGTGTGTCCCAAAGCTGCAATATTGCAGAGCAAACGAATGTCTTATCAGGTTTGATGGATTCTAAAGCCGTCGTTGAGGAGCTGAAGAAGGCCAGCAAGGCCACCCAGCCGTTGGATTCAAAACCTAACGCAATCAGCCAGTTTAAAACACTTCACCTTGGCGGTGGTGCTAATGGCCACCGCACTGATGAAGCAAGTGGCGAAGATCAAAGGAGTCGATGCAGCGAAGATGCCAAGATAGCACCGCTGCAGAAGGCGCCACAAAACCTTAGGTCAATGAGCCCCAAGATGTCATTGAACATCTGCAAGGAGGAAACAATGATAAAGAAGCCCTTGGCCATGCCGCTAGATACTGGCAACGGTGACAAGAAGGGTGCCAACAGCAGCAAGACGTGTGTTGGAGGCAACGAGATGCAGGTACATGTACATATCAATGAAAATGGAAACAATTATCGCAGGAGAGTCTCTAGGGTGACGCAGAACCAAGGTACTCTGTTCTGTTTCACACTTTGAGACTCTCTTGCCGGTAGACACTACACTAGCATGTTGAGGCCATTTTTTTGTTAGCAATTCAAATGAAGCAAAACATACATGCAGTTGTTCAACTTCGATCTGACCGAAATCCAATAACTGATTTCTACCTGCAGTTCGTAGGCACCCTCAAGACTAGCAAGCTACCGGACGCCCACCAGCTTAAGCTCCCCTTTCTTCCCAGCACACTAAGTGAAGCGTAATAATTTGATTTATTAAATTCCATATTTGTATTAGGATTATTACTGCTAATCTTTGGACAGGAGTACTGGAGCATTTATATACGTTGTCTTTTCTCTGATTTTTAAAGTCAGTTTTTGACTTGCAAATTATATTACAATGCATGACAGGCAAACTATTCAACTAAAGTTGCTTGAGAGTATACTTGATGGAAGAAAGGAGCCATGTAATCTAAAGTTGTCACTCTTAGATCTTATCACAAAAAATTTCTCTTGTGAGTATAAAATTGGTCATGGCGGATGTGGAGAAGTTTACAAGGTAAAATGCATTGTGTAATCCACACCACCCATTAAGTTTTATCACATGAAGAAGACCTGCACTTTATCTAGTGTTCATCTAGTGCTCATGGTCATGCTCACAAAGCAACTCAACAGGGCATCCTCCCAAATGGGATTGTTGCTGTGAAGAGGCTTTTCAAAAGCCATACACTGGAAGAAAGAATGTTTCAACAGGAAGTGAAAAGCTTGATGATGGTTAAGCACCAAAATATAGTAAGGTTTCTAGGTTATTGTTCGGATACACAAGCACAAGCAATTAAGATAGCAGGAAAATTTATTATGGCTGAGGAACGTGAAAGGTTACTTTGTTTCGAGTATATAAGCAATGGAAACCTTGAGAAACATCTTACTGGTATGACAACACATTTCTTGATATCTAGGGTAAATTGTGAACAACTGTATTTCTATATAGTATCATCATCTTCCCTGTTTTTACTTCTAATAACTTTTATCTCACGACCGATTGCTTATACGAGAGATTGAGCAAATAAAGGTAGTTTTCTTTTGCTCGCAGATGAACTAAGGGGTCTTGAATGGCATATACGCTATCAAATAATCAAGGGAATTTGTGAGGGTTTGATTTATCTCCACAATGAAAAATATATTTTTCATATGGATCTCAAACCTGGAAATATACTAATAGATGAACATATGGTGCCAAAGATTATTGATTTTGGTTTGTCAAGGTCCGATGGAATATCACAAACTATGAGTCCAAATCGCCTTGTTTCACCGTGAGTACAAATTCAATAAATACATTGTCATCTCTTCTCTTATGTTTACCTTCTACTAGATACAGAAGCATTACAGTATTAGACAATACAACTGCATCAGGCATCTTTCATAAGGCATGTCTAAAATTGTCTTTGCATCTTTAAATACTCACAAATTTAGTCATGATACTGAGAGGAACTGAAATAAAAATGGAGCATTTGCCTCAGTAAGTTGCCAATCATTATTTGTTCATGAACCTGGAGCTTCAAGGCATGCTGACAAATTAATTGCTCTCAGAAATTTCATAATAAGATCATGCCTAGTTCCTCACAAGCAAATGAACATCAGATCTGATAATTGCATATGGCATTTTCATCACAGGCTGAAAAACGAAGAAGACAACAAATAGCAAGTACCGAGGACATCAGAGCATAACCATTGAGGTGGAGCAATCGACAAAGGCGAAGGTGAGGTGGCGCCGCCGAGGTGGACCAATCGAAGATTTTAAGGAGACATGGCCTGAATGGTTGGCCGAGGGAGAACTGCAGCTTCAAGACGAGAACTGAGATGTCGAGCAGGAGAAGGGCCTCCGCCACCAAGCCGACTCCGGCCACCACAGAGACCCAATCGCGCTGCCACACTGCAAACCCTAGGCACGCAGGGCCACAGACGGTCATCAACGACAAGGATGCGCCACGGAGGAAGGCATCGTCAAGCAGCGGCGGCCGTTACCGCCGCTCCATGGCCGGGGACATGGCAGCCAGGTCGGTGTCCGTACACCGCCCGTGCCAGCGCCGCCGGCGCACCGCCCGTGCGAGGAGGGAGCGAGGGAGGAAAGGAGAGAGACGAGGTGAGTGGAGAAGCGGAGGTGGAGCCGCCGGCGCAGCCCTGGCCTTCCGCAATGCCGCGGCATCGGGCATACGGAGGTGAAGGCACTGATGCTGCGGCATCGGAGTCGGACAGGAGCGAGAAGGTTCCATTTTTTTTTTTTTTTTTTTTTTTTTTTTTTTTTTTTTTTTTCAGGCGAGGAGGACGGCTCGTTATATTGGAGCTTGGCTGGCTGATGTGGACCAATGGAAAGAGGCGAAGCTGACGTGGCGCTGATGTGGTCCAATGGGAGAATTTGAGGCGACGTGTACCAACTGGCTACACGGTCAACAACATGAAATTCTCTAGAGGTTATTTTTTTTTTTTCTTTGTCGTAGTGCACTGAACTCTTACTTTTCATGCAGAGGGTATTGTGCTCCAGAATACCTTCATGAAGGAAAAATATCATACAAGGCAGACGTATATAGTTTGGGAATAATTATCAAAGAAATGGTGACAGGAAGTAAGAAGGGTCCCAATGTTATTAACGTAAGATTATATCATATAATAATCTGCTGTGTGCAACGTCACTGAGATTGGGAGCGAAGCTATCGCAGAGTGATGTATGCTATGTAGTCTGCATGGTTTTGTTAATTTTAGTGTCTGTTTAGATCCATTATCACTAGAAATTAGCATCTAAAATTAGTACTAGTGGATCCAAACAGACCTACAAATTATTAGCTAGAGGGTTGTTAACTATTTGTTCCATTAGCATGTTCAAAGTTGCTTATAGGTGCTTATAGTTCATTTGCACCTTCGGCTCACTATTTAACCACCTTTTAGTAAGTGGATCCAAACAGTATATCCTGCTAAAAAATATTACAAATATCATTATATGTTTCACCAAAATTGAGGAGTATTCTAGACACCACACGCTTAATTGCTGCTGAATATTAGACATGTACTATATGCTTATGTCCTGGCGCTTAAGTTGGGTGGAGCCTGAAATTAGGGGGGGGCACTAGCGCGTGTGGGAAATTCCTCGGCGACGTGAAGCGCGCGCAGCTGGGAGTAGATCTGGGGGCTGGGGTCCACCTCACGTACTATTTTGAACAAACTAAAAAAAGTTATATCTCATAAACCAAAACATTAAATTAAATTTTGATTGCACCATTGAATTTATTACAAATATTTATCTTATAAAGAAAAATTATTTTAGAGAAAATATGATAGAACATCGCTAGAAACTTCAAAGAAAACATTGTTAGAAATTTAATGAAACATCATTAGTAACGTAACAAAACATCACTAAGTATAAGATAGAATATTGCTAAAAATACATGTTAGAACATTATTAAATATATGATAGAACATCATTAAAATAAATAATAGAAACTAAAAAAATTAATTAGAAAAAAGAAACAAATGAAAAATAAAAAAATGAAAATGAAAAGAAAGAAAACAATAAATAAATGAAAAAATAAAAAATAATAATAATATAATAAATACATGAAAAATAAAAAATTAAAAGAATATAATAAATACATGAAACATAAAAAATGAAGGACGAAAAAATGAAATGAAAAAATAACAAAAAGAATGGAGAAAAAAAAAAAAAAAAGACAAACGCACGGGCGGAAATGCGGGCGCCCAGCGCGCGAGCGGTGGAAAAGCGCGTGGGCAGGAAATCGTGCGGGCAAGCAATGGCCGTGGTCGGGAGCGTCCTCAGCAGGCGGCTTGGGTCATGATTAATTAGGTCTATAAATAATTAATTCCATGATCTATCAGATCATTGTGATGAGTCATATATGATTTATCTTTTTCCAACATGTTTCATGATGTTTAACACATATGACTCATTTGGAAACCTTCAGTTAATAATAGTAAGTAATCATTTTGGGTTCTTATTATATGCTTTCAAAACTTTTATTAGTTCATGTTTGTACGGAAGTCATTTTGTCCATTCATTCCTTTGGATGAACATAGTAATCTGCACCAACTATTTATGTGTACCAACTCCCGCACTCTAAGAGCAACCACAGTGTGTGCATAAAGTAGTCCATAAGCACTAAAATATTCTCTTATGGGTAGCTGAAACATTGTGACACTAGTCAATATAGTTGTCCATAGTATCAGCTTTTCATATGCCTATAGACTACCAATAAGAAATAAAAAATATTAAATTCTGTCGTGGGGTAGACAACCATAGCGGAGGATCGGGGACGGACGGAGAAAGGGTTCGGGCAAGAGGAGAAAGGGTTCGGAGAGGATGACGGTTTCTTTTAATATTTTTTATTTCAATGTGGGACCCATCTTATGGCCTTCACATTGTGGCAAAATACGTAGTTATGGGCAGCTGACACCCGACCCATCCTTATGGACAACTTGGTCCATATACATTGCTCTTGCTCTAAACTACTTTTCAGAAAAATGGCAGGTCCTCAGAAGGTGGCGCCACAGGTGGAATAAATTCTCAAAGCATCATACATTATTGTGGTACCACCAAGTGTCTAAATGCCTTGAGTTGGCGCGACGCTGCATCCAGGAAGACCCAAGTATAAGACCTTCCATATGCGAGATAATCGATGACCTCAACGAAATAGATAATGATTATGAGAAAATAAGAAATAATGCCACTGAATCTACATTTGAACAGGTATAAGGCTCTATGCTTCCTTGAACCCAAGAGCCCTAATAGATATAACTAAAGCCATGATAATTATACAACCTCTTCTAATGTATGTTGCCTGCCTTCATTTTATTTTTTGCAGATTTTAAGTCATTGTTTGAGGGGCATGCTTGGGGTTGATCCTCTGGAAATCCATTTTCCAGGCAAGAAGATATCGAGTTGTTCAATCCAGCTGACCAATAATACTGATGATTACATTGGATTCATGGTTTTGTCAACAAGCCTACTCTCGTACAGCATACAGCCAAAGAAAGGCATTATTCGACCACATGACAATCGTGAAGTCACCTTAACATTGCAGCAAGCACAGGAGAAGGCAGTGCTACATAATCACTGAAGGGATGAGTTCTGTGTTCAGAGCATCAGAATACATGACAGTCTTTCGACTATGAATGTTACTGAAGACATGTTCCATCTGGAGGGTAGTAAAGAGGTTGATGAGGTTATTATAACTGTTGTTTCTGACACACCACCCACACTTGAGGAGCTCTAGAAGGATCTGCCCGTTGCTTCTTGACAACTTTTTGGGCCAAAATAGTACAATTATCAAGAGTAAGGTTACCACTTTTGTGACAGCTGGAATCACATCAGAACAAGATTGTGTCAATAAAGTATGTGATTATTCCATAATAGAGATGAAGTGCTCATACTTTTGTGCGCCTGCATGATATGGCCTACAACATGTGCACTTGCGCTAGCAATGTTGATTATTATGTTAGAATATAATCATCATCCATAACTATTATGCCTTAAGTAATAATATTTGGATGCTATGTATAATATAGAACTTTTCAGGGTAAGTATTGGTCCAATATTTAAGATAGTTATTGAATTGTGCATGCGTATACCTTCAAAAGCGAGAGATAGTATGATATTGTGTCCACTCTATGGGAGAGATTCCGTAGAAGAACTCTACAAACATTTATTGCCGAACAATTAAGATAATGAATATTGTAATTTTTTATTATTAAAACTTGTTTGATAAATCACTCCCTTGTAGGGATTGTATTGTATTTGGATGGATAATAAGAGTGGAGTATGGTTTAGTGTTATATATAAAAAAAGTTTCATGTTGTAGATTAGTCATCTTAATTATATATTTTTTTGGAATTTTATTAGTCATAATTCTAAAAAGAATATTTTTAGTCATCTTATCTTATTTGCAATAGAGTCTTCACATTAACTTTCTTAGAGCATCTCCTACAGCCTCTCTATTTTCTCCCGAATAGCCCGGTATGCAGATTTTGATTAAAAATGTGCTTCCAACAGAGTCTCTATCTCCTTGTCCAAAATAGATTGAAGCTATTCCTGGATTTTCGCTCGCTAGAGGAGGCGAGCGGCACTCGCTCCCTATCCAGACTCAGCCCGGCTCTCCCGCACTTCTCCCCTCATGCATATGCTATTTTTAGACATCATGTTCGCAACCTCATTGGTTGAGAAGAAAGGATAACAAAATATGAAGAGTCTGCTGTAGTGCTCGAGTGATTTGAAGAGCAAATGTTTTTAGAAAGCCTCTAAATCTTGATATTTGAAGATCTATTTTGCATAGTCTCTTGAAGATGCTCTTACATCCTACTTGCAGCCACCGTATTCCGCGTAGACGAACCTTGAACCCTTTGTAGGCTTGGTTCATGCTGAGCGGTCGCCCGAGAAAATGTTCCGGCCCGGCCTCTCAATATCACGGCAGCTGCTGCTGCACCTTCTAAAAAAAGCTGGTCACAACAAAACTGCTTCCTCAAATCCCTCGCGGCCATAAAAAAATTGCTAAAAAAACTGCCTCCTGCCCCCACCACCGCAAGCGACGCCGAAGCCAGCGAGCCATGCGCGCCGCTGCACGACATTGCCAATCTCCATCACAGCTCTTTTCCTTGGCATACGCCACCGCCATCGGAAAGGCACCTGCCCTCCACTCCGTCGCTATCGGAAATTCGATAGAGTCGAGCCCTGCGCGCAGCCGCAACGGCCAACCTCCGTCACAGCACCTCTGTTCCTCGGCATATGCCACCGCCGTCGGAAGGGCGCCTTCCCTCCACTCCCCCGCCTTCTCCGCGGCAGTCCCCGTGCCACCGCCGTCTACCGATTGTCCAAGTCTGCGGCGCCCCTACAGTCACTGGCTTCGATTCACCTCCAAGGTGGCGGAGTCAACCTCGCGTTCATGCCACTAATTAATCAGGTTCGCTGGACTGGGAATTTGTGAGTTGCGACACCACTGACGTTTCACTTGCCGGGCAACACCCTCGAGGCCCTCCAAGGTGAGTTTCTGTCGTTTTCTCCTCTCTTCCTCAAATCGGAATAGGAAGGGTACCTATTAGTTAGTTCCTGAAAAACAATTTGCTACTTGAAATCACCTGTAATAAATTTAGAATAGCCGTGCATACTACTGGCATTTTAGACCAAGGTGCATTTGGTTAGCATGAAATGCATCTGTCATACTATACTAAAAATAAGGCAGAATTCGCTCCTGGACATCCAAATTGGACGCCATTTGCTGGCGGACACCGTCAGTTTGCTCTTTTGCCAAGAGACACTCCGGTTCGGTGTAATATTGCCAGTGGACATTGCCGCCCGGTCCACGTGGTCAAACCCGTGGCAAATGACCTCGGGTGCCCCTGAGCCACCCGCGACCTGCTCCGGCTCGACCAAGTACTAGACGGGCCGGACGGCGCTGTTAGGGTTGGTCCCGCCACACTTCTTCCTCCGCGTCCCCTTCTCGCGCTCCGCCCCGACCCGCCACCGCCGCTGCGCGATTCGCCACCGCCGCTGCGCGATTCGCCGCCGGTCGTCCACTCGCGCAGGTTAGGGATGGCCACAGGCTCGCGTGCTTCATCATCAACAGGCTCGCGTGCAGGGAGTGGGCAGGCTTCGGCGGCGCAGTCCTTGTGCCCCTTCTGCCGGACTCCGACCGTCGTGGTGCGGACGTCGAAGACCCTCAAGCACCCGAACCTGCAGTTTTACACTTGCACGAATCGGGAACGGGTGAGTTCATGGTTGCTCTTGTCCTGCATATTCCAATCCCGATCTAGGGTTCATCGTTTTCACCTTGGGTTTGGGTTTGCATCTCTTGAACAGGGCAATTGCAGGGGCGATTTCTTCATGTGGAAGCCGGATGACAATGGCGGTGGCGTGGATGCGGCGACACTGATGGCCGGATTAGAAGCACTGGAGAACAGTATGCTGGTGTTGAGCAGTGCTGTGGAAGCTGTTCATGGCGATGTTAGAAGCTTAGGTGGCCAACAGAGTATGAATAAGTGGTTGCATGTGGCTAGTTTGGTAGTAGTGTTTGTGTTGTGCATTTTCATGTACTGGAAAGCCTGAACTTTGGTTTGTTCGTAGTAGTTGTGCTATGTGAAAATGGATGTAATCAGGCAGCATGTAATGAAGACTCATTTGTGAAATCCAAGTTTCATGTATTTTGCTCAAATCTCTATCTTGCAATTCAAAGTTGATTCAACATTCCAATCTTTCGCAACATGTAGACAAAAGCAAACAAATTTAGATAACCAAATGATAGCCATTACATATCCAGGTTCATATGGCATAGGTTCCAAACATCACAACCATTACATGACCATTATAGGTTCCAAATAGGTTCAGGCAATAACAAACCGAGTGCTTGTGCTAAGTGCTTAGTGCACGAAACAACCAAGTTCACAGAGCACGAAATGGCTACAAAAGTTCCCAAAATAAAAGTCCCCAAAATAACGAAGGCCATCTGGTGTCATCCTCTGTCTTGCTTGTGCTCCTAGTCCCGCAACAACTTCTTCTTGCTCCTAGTGCTAGAGCTTGGACTGCACCCCGTGGCAGCCGGACTCTAGTCACTGGCCTTGGGCTACCTGCCACTTGCTTGGATTGATTCCTTGTTGCAATTCCGCAAGATGAAAGGAGTTCATTTAGTTCTTAAACTAAAAGCGGGGTTGAAAGATTAAAAAAGGCAAAAAATAGGCATGGTTTTAGATGGATCACTTCTTGTGGAGCTATACTCTTATTCTTCTTGTTGGCTCCGATTCCCCTTCTTTGGGTGCCTTCCTCTTCGAGTCTTAGGTGCATCTTGTGGTGGGGCTGCAGCAACCTCTACCACCTTTGGCTTGTTAGTTCTTTTCTTCTTCTTAGATGGGTCTACTTCTATAATCTCTACCACCTTTGGCTTGTAAGTCCTCCTCTTCTTTGGTGGTGCTGGTGGTGGTGCATCAGGGTCATGGACAGTTTCATTGCAAGTTTTTTGCATGTGACCAAATCCACCACATCTTAAGCACCTTCTTCTCCCTTTAGTGGTAGATCCACCTTCCTCAACTCCTATCATCCTCCTCTTCCTTGGCCTTCTTGCTGCTCTTTTGCAAAGTGGGGGAAGAAGTTTGAACCCAGGGTCTACTTTTTCCCATTCATCCTTGCTTGGCAATGGAGGCACTGCAGAAGCATAAGCTTTCTTGAACATCTGTACAGAGTAATATGGATCCACAAAATCTTCCAATTGTAACCTCCTGTTGGCAATGAAAGCCATGGCATGCACACAAGGAAGGCCAGTGAGCTGCCATCCTCTACAAGTGCGATCTTTCTTCTCCGAGATCAACAATGAACCTCCATGGAACTAGGTCCTTATTCACTCCTCCAACCTCACCAACCATTGGTCCACTCCTACTTATAGTGTAATTTAGTCCTCTGCTTTTATTGTGCAGCTCTTTCATTACATTGGGCAGAATTTGGAATCCTGACAGTTTTTCAGCCAGCTGCATCCTTGTGCAGAACCTCTCCATGATGAGCTGCCTAATCTTGTCCATTAGCTCTAACACAGGTAGAGACTTATCCTCCCTGATCCAGCTATTGAAGGTCTCTGCAATGTTGTTTGTAACATAGTCAACTTTGCTTGCAGTGCTGAATTTGGCCCTTGCCCACAGCTGTTTGTGATTGTCCAGTAGCCACTTTGTTGCCTTTGGGCATGCTTTGTGCATCTCATTCCAGTGCCCCTCATGGGTTGTCATTCTATAGCACCTAGAAGCAGGCCACAAGTTCCTCTCAAACACTTCTCCCCTGAACCTCTTCTGGAAATTCTTGACAAGGTGTCTCATGCACTCCCTGTGCTCCACTCCATTTGTGAAGACCTTTGTAACTGCTTCATCAATTCCTTTACCTGCATCTATGGAGATAACAAGGCCAGGAGGAGAACCAATTGCCTTGTGAAGCATCCTCATGAACCAATCCCAGTTGTCTTTAGTCTCACTGCCAAAGACTCCATAAGCCACTGGGAACATCCAGTTATGACCATCTATACCTACAAAGAAATGCTAACTACCCCTTCCACTTAGGCTTGTCAAAACAGTGGAGTCTATTCCTAAATAAGGCCTACAACCTTCAAGGAAGCCATCAATGCATGGCTTCAGTGCTACAAACATCCTACAGAATCTCCTTTGCATATTCACAATCTCCCACTCAATCTCTACAACACTGCCAGGACATCTCTTCTCAATCTCCCTCTTCCAAGAAAACACACCTACAAAGCTGTCCTCCCATCCACCCAAAATTTCATCCAATGCCATCTGCCGGCCGTCCCACACAACGTAGTAGCTCAGCTTGACGCAATACTTGTCCTCCAAACTCTTCTTCAAAGGTGTTGCCTGTATAGTTGGGTCTTCCCTAAGCCAATTTATAACTCTGTCCTTGACCCAGTGATTATTAGCCATGCGGTTCTTAATTTGCTATCCTGTCCCTGCACATTTATGCTTGTGTGGCATCTTCTTAATCTGCAGTCAACATCAATGAAGTCAATAGAAGAATCAATATAGACAAATGAAATAAGTGAATACATGAATGAACATGAATCAATATAGGCCATCAAATTAAGCACATATCTGCCATGTCTTCCCATCTTGACACTTTGTGATGCATGAATCCTCCACCTACACCTCTTTGCCTTGCAATAGGCTTTGTACCGCCTTGACTCACTATAAGGAACTGCAAGTTGATACTCATTAAGCACAAGATACTGCCTAATACACCTCTTAAAACAGAAACCATCCTCAAAAGTAACACCAACAGCAATTTTAGGGTTATCTATGTCAGTTACATGAATCAAACCCCCACAATCACTACGATCATCCACTTCCAAAGGGGTCATCTACTTCTTCATCGGTGTCGGGATAGTAAGTAGTGTCATCGGAGTTTCATCATCTAGAACATCCCTGTACTTCTCTTTCTCATCATCAACTCCCATATATTCTACTTCATCCTTCTCTCCCCGTCATCATTATCCTCGGGCTCAGGAGTATCATCACTGTCATCACCTTCAACCTCAGCATCACCATGGTCATCAACATTAGGCTCAGGGGCATTATTCTCACCATCAGCAACAGGAACCACATCATCTAATGGCAAAAGCATATCTAATGGCAAAGAGTTATCAGGATTAGCATCAGAACTCAGGACAACAATAGAAGTATTCTGCTCTGCAAATTTGTCCCAAGGGTGAGTGTCAACAACCTCCACTGTTAGTGGTAGCTTCCTACTATCCCAATACTGCTCAAATGCATGTAGCAGTGCACCATCAGAGTCTATCCGAACTGCCTCATTCTTTTCTTTGTCCAAGAATGTAACCTGTAGTTCTTGATCCTAACCATGCACTATATCCTTTTTTAGCAACTCATGAAAACCCATCCAATTGAACATATCCTTGTCAACCACCCGAAGCAAATTCTCAGTCACATGGTAGTCACCAAGCCCATCTGGTCTTTGCTCTACATAGGCAGGAACCCTAATTGCCAATCTACATGCTGCGCCAGGATCCATCCTAAATGAACAAAGGCAAAGGGGAAATTCTTACCGCAGACCTAAATCGACCGTACGCACCCGAATCAAAATCAACAAGGAAAAGAAAAGAAGATGGGAAACTCACCCCTTTGGAAGCCATTTGAATGGGGGAGGAACCCGCGGCGGCGACCTAGGGCATAGCGCCTCCTTCCGTCTGGGGATGCCATCTTCTTCCTTCCGCGTGGGTGGTCCAGATCCTCAGCCCACCATTGTCGCTGGAGTCGTACGAGGAAGGTGGGTACGGATCACTAGCTACGACGGCGGTAGTCGGCGAACGGCGGCGAATTGTGCAGCTGCGGCGGCGGATCAGGGCGGAGCGCGAGGAGGGGACGGGGAGGAAGAAGTGAGGCGGGACCAACCCTAACGGCGCCGTCCGGCCCGTCTAATACTTGGTCGAACCGGACCAGGTCGCGGGTGGCTCAGGGGCACCCGAGGTCATTTGGCACGGGTTTGACTGCGTTGACCGGGCAGCAGTGTCCAGAGTGTCTCTTGGCAAAAGATGAAACTGACGGTGTCCGCCAGCAAATGGCGTCCACTTTGGATGTCCAAGAGCGAATTCTGCCTAAAAAATAAAAAGCTTGTGTCGTGCTTTGAATTTTATATCATAATTCACTCAAGTACTGCTGAGTGATTACCAAAAGAAAACCGTCTTTTAAGTGCAATATATGTTCAGAAATCAGAACTAAGTTAAGCCATTAGGAAAAGTAACATCAACAAGCCTAGAACAAACGGGAAACTTTTTACCCAAATTGTCTATGGTTAATCATTGCCTTATTAGTTGACCTTGACAAGACTATTTTGCTTCGATTCCTTGAAGTAGTACTTTACAATAATCCCTAAATCCATGTTCATGACCAATGATTTAGAAGGCATTTCAGTTTATCATTATGTAAATGCAGAGCTCAAGGAAACAGTCAATGTATTTGAGGAACTTTAATTTCTCTCACTGACTGTAGTTCGGTTGAAAATTTTAACAAGTCAACGGTTTTGAGCATTTTAGAAACTATTGCGGCAAACCATCCCGAGCCGAGGCACACCCCCCCCCCCCCCCCACCCACCCACCCACCCACCCACACACACAAAAAAAAAAAATCTCGGTTGTTCACAGCGCACGAACCCCCTCCCAGAGCATGCCATCGGCCGCGGATGGCACCTGCGCTCCCACAGGGTGCCGCGATAGCGAGCCGGCCTCGGCCGTCCACATAGCCATGCCGCTGGACTGCATGCTACTCCTACAAAATAATAACAGTAGGCAACGGGCAACCAGCGAGCCCAAAGCCATATATGTAAACCCAAAGCCAAATGGACAGCGGTGCACCTGTGCCAGAATCCCCACCAACCATATATATAATGTGTGTCACCGCTAAAGCCAACACCACTGATGCTGCTGCGGTCGACTTCAACCTGGACACTGCTGGTAAATGCTAAGAAAGCGCCAACCCCCCTCCTATTTTTTGTTCTACAAAATGGATATCAACAAGATATTTTAGTTGCGGTAGGCTGATTTTATCCTACATTGGCCAGTACCATTTCAATCACAACTATTGGCTGCATGACTTATCACTTATTTTGTGTCATATTACAAGCTTGACAAAAATTTCTTTTGTGTAAGATCTCTGTAGTAACTGTACGTCTATGGACTTGCACATAAAGTGACTAAATTCTGACAGATTATGAACTCCTAGACAATAGACTCCCAACCATATAGCTAAAGATACCCTTGTCGATCTGGTAACTGAATATATCCAAGCAATAATGTATCTTTCATGAAGAGTTATGTAACATTATTAGTTCTAAACATTATGATTGTAGTATCTTTTTAATTAACAGTTAACAATATAACACAAGCTCATATATATATTATTGTAGTATTATGTATTTCTGTTGCAGTGCACGGGCATTTACATAGTGTATTGAAAAGTCATCGCTGATCATTGGCTATATAAGAGAAAATACTAATCGCAGGGTTATGTACTGGCCAAGTAAAAGCGTCCATTGAGCTGCTATCTAATCTATCCGAGAGAGCAAGGGAACAACCAACATCATGGCCATGCCGGCAGCCCATTTCTCTCATCCTCAACACAAGCTCAAGCTGAGGACCAAGTACCACCTGTCACGCCACTGCGACCTGTGCGCTGAGAAGCTCACCGGCAGCGGCTACAGCTGCCACCATCGCCTCTGCAACTTCAACCTACACGAGGAGTGTGCCAGGTACCCGGAGACCCTGCTCTCCTTCTTCGCGCACCCGTGGCATGACCTCACCCTCGCCCGCACCGTCGGCCGGCGCGTCTGTGACCTGTGCCGCGAGGATGTCCCCGCCGGCATCTTCCTCTACAGGTGCGTGCCGTGCAGGTTCGACGTGCACCCGCTGTGCTCGCGCATGCCGCAAACGGCGCACAGCGAGCTCCACCAGGACCATGGCCTGAGCCTCACCGCCATGCCCAGTGCGGGAGCACCGTGCGCGGCGTGCCGCAAGCCCTGCAGCGTTTGGGTCTACCGCTGTGGTCTGTGCGACGTCGACCTCCACATCGAGTGCCTACACGGCAGCGCCATAGGGAGGACTGGAGAGGAGGAGGAGGAGCAGGAGGAGGAGGATGAGGAGGATGAGGACGAGGACGAGGAGGAGGAGGAGGAGGGTCCGTCGACGTTGCTGGGTCAAGTAATTAGCGGCGTGGCAGTTTTGAATAGCGTTGTGGAACTAAAGAATAACGCTGAGGAAGTAAAGGACGCTGCAAGGAATCTATTTTCTTGAGAACCCGTGAGATTCTGATCCGTATGTGGGCATTCATCGGTTGCCTGGTACTACACTAGTGCAGTACTGTATCACTATGTATCTATGTAATTCCGCGTTAAGGATAACTGATAAATAATAAAGAACTCCTACCCCTGCTGTCTCTCTTGGTTAAATTATGACACGTGCGTATATACTGATGATCAATGTAACGTATGTTAATATTATCATCTATAAGCTAGTAGTATGATACTTGGTTCGTCCCAAATCGTAAATCATTACAACTTTTGGAAGAGTTCAACCATCTCAAGTTTGAAGGTAATTATCTTACTATTACTAATTGGAGGCTTCAACGGAGGCTCCACGTTAATTCTCACCAGACGTGCTAGAAAAAAATAAATACTAGAAATTCTCACATTAATCAGAAACATCTAACCATCAAATCTAAAGGCTTTGACGATTTGTAGCCATTAGATCTATTTTATTTCCAAAAAAAATAACCAACTCTGCCATTATTATGGTAAAAAGAAAAAGATAATTCCATTATTCTAAAATCTACAGGTATTTGACATTTGTTTTTCTTTTTGAGAACCCGAGCTAATCTAACCTGCAACACGAAATAATCCCATTATTTTAAAGTATATGTTGTTCCGGTGTTTGACATTTGTTTTCTTTGAACCCTTCTAATCTAATCTAGCGCATCCATTTGTAGCGAACTTCTCCCGTTCCTCCTCCTCCTTGCGTTCCAATTCTCTTACCAGCATCCATTGGCGTACGAGCATACAATTCAACATGGCTTCGTGAATATAAAGCTATTTGTGCTGACGGTGGCATGCAGGCAAGATTGTCATCAGTGGCTCGATCTATGCAAATTTCCAATTGCGAGAAGCAGCCGATTTCTCCCAGCGAGTCGGCGATGCCTGCGTCCGTCATGATCTATGGCCTACCTGCATCGTGTGAGGCCTATGTATCGGCATCGTGATCTGCAACTTCGCATGCGTAGGCTGGCCATTGCAATTAACAGGCCCAAAGACGTGATCTGTCGTCTGTGCCAAGCAATTGGAGGCCACGCACCGCCATACACAAACCATAATCTGCTTTAAAAAAATCTATATCATGGGTGGTGCAAGGTTAATTCCGGTAGAGCATCTTGGCAAATTAGTTTGCACTCGGCAAAGAGGCCGATTCCGGTAGTGCAAGGTTTCCGAACTGCAAGGTCTAGGAGACAGTTGATCAAATTGGGTATATGTTGCAGCGTACAACTCTGAATGATGGCATGCATCCTGGGTGGCATGCCTGGATGAGTAATTTTCCATGCATTGCCTCCTCGCGGTTGATCAATACTGCAGAAATAGATGCTGGATTGAGGATCAGCAAGATGCACCCAACAATGCCAATTGCAACCAATGTTTGACCGAGAAAATGTGTGTGTACACTATATACCACTATAAGGTGCCAGTCATCAAGGTATGTAATGCATCGATGCATCTCTACGTAATCAATGTAAGTATTCAATTTCCTACTTATTTACTTTTCTAGAAAGAAAAAGGCTGTACGAATGAATAAGTTATTCCTAAGCTAATATATAGTCACTTAGAGTTACACAACCTAGGAAGAAAGTGCTTTCTGATTCATCGCCAAATATGTACACTACCAGACCAGAGATTTTCCCTGACGGCCAAAAACCGTCAGGAAAAGCCCAAAAACCGTTAGGGAAACAATTCCTGACGGGCAGCCGTCAGGAATCAGCCGACAGGAACAGCTCGACAGGAAAGAACGACTTTTCCTGACGGTCGGCCGTCAGTAATATATTCCTGACGGCAGTTCCTGACGGCCAACGTGAGAACAGCCCCAAACTGAAACACTGTCCAATTCCTGACGGTTATGCCGTCAGGAAACTAAATAACGCAGTTTAAAAAAAAAGCAGACCTTTAATTACAACCTCAACTTCATCCTTAATTGGGTTGGGCCCAAATAAATATCCACAATATTATTTACACACACAGTTCAGATCAATCAATCAACCTATTGGCATTAGAATGAAAATTTAGTACTACATAAAAGTTTGACTGGGAACTTCAAGTGAACACTTCAGTATCACTTAGAGTTAACTACACTAAAGGTTCAACTACTGAAGGTGGTCTGAACTGAAGCAATGCAAAAGGATGAGTTTGCAAGGTGCCCACGGCTATGAATTTGCTGCAACAAAATAAAATTAAATTTATTAGACCAAAAATTTGCTTCAACATGTTATATAATATAGGTTATGAATCTACAAGGTGCCCAGAATATATGATAAGTGTGTGCAGTCTCCTATCCCATAAGCTTCAGTACTAAATCACAATTATATGATAAGAACGATGACTAGAGCAGATAAGGTTCCCAGTTTATTGAAACTAACCTTCAGAAACATCAATTCCACAAACGATTTATTATAAAGTCAAATGACCAATAGAAGATTCTCTGTTATGAAAACAAAATGAATACATTGGTTAAATAAATATTGATTTCATCCCCGGCATAACAGAAGTATAGAGAGCAGCTGAAACCCACATAAGAGTAGTATAGAGAGCGTCTGAAAAAATACCAGGACTGCTGGATACTTACACCACTTCTCGGAATTCCATCAAACACCTGGGCTGTTGGGTTGGTCGGGCAGCCAATTATGTGGACAGCCAACACATCCACAGATGTTGATCTGTCCGCAGCTCCGAAAAATCTACAGATAATGCAAAAAGCCAAAGTTAGGATATATGTTCTTGTTCTACTTCAATTCTAGACCACATCCAAAGGATTTTATGTGATCAACAATTCTATTCTCCATATCTCAATCTGAACAAACTAAGTCTAAAGTTGCAGATTCATGATTTTAGAAATTAAAAAAGGAGTAAATAATTGAAGGCATCAGCATGTACCCAACCCTATCTTTTGTACCAGATTATCACCAAGGTTCCTGGTGACAATACTCCCTTTTTTTACTTTCACCATACTACTCTGAACAAGGGAAAAAACCAATGAAGCTGGAAAACAGATCACTCCAACTGAGAATAGCCAGTACCTCGATCCTCTACCTATGTTTTATTGAAAAATACCAGAAATCGCATATCAGAGAACCAGAAAATACCAAGGATGCATTCACATTTTACTCTAAAGTCATTGTGCCTTCATATTACCTTGTGGAGATAATACAAACTACAGGATATGAAAATCCATCCGACTCCACATCATGTAGTCGCAAGCTAGAACTAGATCTCCTTCTGAAAAATCCAAGCTACTCAGCTCCCCATCAGCAGCCAGCACTAGATCGAGAAAGACCAAATTTCAGCTGTATCGGACCAAGGGAACAGTATTTTCATTGTCCGGCATTGCAAAAACACAAATAAGTCAAGCTAGCATCTCGTCCATGGCAAAGTTCAATGCATGTACCGATTCATCCCTAGCAGATCTATGTATTTGAAAAAAAATGTCTAGCAGATCGGAGAAACAGCAGCAGGGCCTCACCTTCGGACGGGAGCGCTGGCGTCCTGGAGGAGCTCGACATGTGCGGACCTGGAGGCAACACGGTGGCTTGGACGGGCAAGCTCAGCCACGGCCCGGGTTGCAGCACGGTCGTAGGCCTGCAAAACTCGCCTCTGATGTCGGGGTGGGGGGCAATGGTGAGATGGGACGCACCCGAGATGCAGCGGAGCTGGGCCGGGACGGGAAGCGAACCATGACCTCCCCCTCCGCTTGTGCCTCGCCTACGAAAGCGCGGCGGCGACGTCCTCTCATCTGGATCTGGGCGCCGATTGGTGGAGAACTCGAGATGACGACGGTCCGTGCCACCTGCGTGCGGAGGTGCGCCCCTAGGTTGGTTGGAGCCCACGACATAGATGGGGAGCGAGAGCGGCGGCGTGGATGGGGTAGAAGTGAGGGCGGCGGCGCGGAAGGGGACGAGCCCGTGGCGGCGCGGAGGGGAAGCGAAAAGATAAGTGTAGGGTTACGATTTCCGTGGATGCGATATTTGTGTCCTGGCGGCCCCAGTTCCTGACGGTTTCCGTTTCCTGACGGCCAACCTACAGGAGAAATAAGGGTCGTTCCTGTCGGTTTTTAGGGTGCCGACAGGAACTGTAACTAACCCTGTCGGTTTCCAAAAACCGTCAGGAAACAGTGGAGCCGTCAGGAGTTGTCCTGAGTCTGGTAGTGGTAGTGAAAGCCAGTCCTAGAAGGCTAGAACAAAGAGTTCCTTATCAAAAAATTAAAATAGTCCAAGCGAAGTCCTAGAAGGCTGGAACAAAGAGTTCCTTATCAAAAAAGTTAAAATTTAGTCCAAGCCAGTCCCGAAGGCTAGAACAAAGAGTTCCTTATCAAAAAGTCAAAACTTACTCCAAGCCAGTCCTCGAACCAAGGGACAGGTAGACCACCTCCAATAGTTTTCTATCCAACCTAAAGTAAAAATTAAGGTCTATGTAATAAAAAATAGACCCGGGTCTCTGGCATTAACATCCTATATATAGTGGTAAACTAATCATACCCCTCCACAAAATTTAGGATAACTTTGTCCACCATTTATGTTATCTGTGATGGCAAGGGAGAGATATAAAAGAACACAAATATTGGAAGAGAATATTTGTTTTTCTAGGATTTTTGTTAGCAAGCATTTTATCTGATGAAGGTATGGTTAAATTTAGGGTCGAGGACACTTGAATCTAAGGAGATCTAAGGCTGAGTTGATCATAGTTAGATTATTATAATAGATTATACATAAGATTACATTACAATACGAATTATGGATTATGGTAAACGGAGAGATTAGACCCTAGATTATTATGGTGAATTATTGTAGGTCAAAGTGACAAATACACATAATCTCCCAAAATATGTCTCCCATATATTATATAATTATTCAATATGGTGTTTGAATATAAAAATCTCCATCGATAAACTAGCGATTTGGATCATAATTGATTCTTTTAGCTAACTATTATCGTTACATTATCACAATGGACCCAAACAGACCTTATCTTATTTTATTGATGGCTTCTAATCTCAACAACATGAATGAACTAAATCACTTTGTGAAATTCCACAAAGCATACATACTACCTCTGTTCCAAATTTTAAGTTAGTCTAACTTTTGTAGTTAACAATATATCTATACATAATAAGCATCTAGATGCATAGCAAAAACTATGTACATCAAAAGGCTGGAATGAAATACATTTTCCAACAGAGGGAGCAATTATTATTGTGTTATTTTCTCTTCGAGATTGCGAATGGACATGGTATGACATGGACCACTAGATGTTTTTTAATGTAACAAATGACATGTTACAAAATTACTATTTTAAAAAATGAAAACAAGTCCAGCATAGGATTAACCGTCAAAATATTTAGCCTATATACTGTAGTATACACATGCCATGACATGATACATCGCCGAAGTTTCATGATTTTCGGACTTCGTTTGGATTTTATATAATTTAAATACAGTTTTCTCGTGATTACCTCGTCATGTCATGACAACATGATGGTCGTAATTTAATGCGAGTTCTTGGATACGGCGTCAACATACGCCAAACATCATAAATATCATTTTTGGAATGACCCAATTCCATTATTTCATGTACTGCGGTTCAAATCTCGAGTAGTCGGAAAATTCAAGTCAATGTAAATAATTCAAGAAATATAGTGTCAAAAGTCAAAATTGTCCCAAATTTTGATATGAGGTTGGTATTACTGTAGCAAGTTCTCAGAAAAAAAATGGGCAAAAAAAAAAAAAAAATTGCCGGGAGTCATCCCGAAGACACCCGGCAAAGAATTTTTAATTTTTTTTAAAAATTCTTTGCCCGAGCCTAACGGTGTGGCTCCCGGCAAAGATCGACGGCGGGTGGCCGCCGTCCACGCGGCCACTTTTGCCGGAGGCCATATTTTGCCGGGAGCCGGCTCCCGGCAAAGAATGGCGTTTGCCGGGTGTCGACTCCCTGCAAAGATGAACGTTTGCCGGGGGCTGGACTTTGCCGGGAGCCTGGCTCCCGGCAAAGGTTGATTTGCCGGAGGCCAGCCTTTGCCGGGTGCCCGAAGAAAAACTCCTGGCAAATCATTTTGCACCCGGCAAATTACAGTTTTCCCGTAGTGTTAAGTTACAAACATTTGGTTGCTCGCTTGCTTAAGTGTCTATATATTTTCAAGCTATGATTCTTTGACCATGCTTATGCTACTACAGCGGGAAAGGAAGTCATCTCGAGAGTGATTAAAAATGTTTGTAATGCAAACGTTCATGCTTGAGCAAATTCATCAAGATGTGAGTCAAAAATTATTTTTCCCTACCACTGTCCCATCAACCAGGGCTTTTGGTCGGTGAACAGCTAAGGGACTGTGCCCCGTCCGCCAGCAAAATTATTAACCTAAAATCTAGGTATTGAGAAAACCTATCAACTACCAAATGAGGTGACAATATCTTTCAAGCACATGCATGGAGGAAGCTGGCATGCAGCCATGCATCGGACGGAAGGACAAGCATATCCCAGCATCATAGGGGGCAAAAGGATGATCATGGTGGTGTTCATCAATGCTGCCGCCATCTACTTCATCCATGTCCATAGGAGATCAATGGGGGGCCAACTCAATAGTAAGGTGCAAGGCGGCGGCACATCTACATCAAGCAAAGAAAAAAGGCAGGTGGTGTGGGAAAACACATAGGCCACCTGTGCCACTACGTTTGGTGAGCACACAACCTACATCAACAATAGCACCGGTCGCACCTACATGCTAACTAAAGGCGATGTCATCTTTCTAGATACCATAATTACAATTTAATTTCTCTTCCCTCAAAAAAAAAACAATTTAATTTCTCTCATATGACGTACTAATTTTGGCCATCTTGCTACATCCCATGATTAGAATTATTTAATTTGTCTCCCCATTACTTATTTTGTATTGTTTCGTATGGTCAATAAAACAAAAGGTGAGATTAGACCTTATTGTGAAATCAAAGCAATAGTTACAGGAGTATGTGAACAAATAAGTCATGATATGATCTGATCGTTATTGACCATTTGGATAAATATTAATACTCATGATAATAAATTTTGTAAGTCGTTATGTTGAAAAAAGTTCAAACAATTTGATTGAAACATTATATCACATGGATATTAGTAATTTCAATCATTATTGGTTTGATAGCATAATACTAATACAACATAATAAATTCAATATCTTGAGTGCCATGGTACAAGTTGAAACAACTATTTATGACATTGTAAGAGTTAACTTGATAGCCTAGAATGTAGAATATTCTTTTAAAGTTCAAATAATAGATTTTTATGATATCACATAAAGGGATAAAATAAGAGTTTATATACTTTAATTTCATTTTCAATGAAACACATATCATGATAAAAAGATTAGTCCTAGAAATAATTACATGACAATGTTAGAAATAAAAAAATATACTTAAAAATCTAAAAAACTTTGGCCATCGAATTGGTAAAACTAAACATTTTGAAAAATAATCAAAATTTAGTTCAATGTCATTGAAATATAGATCTCAGCCATTATAATTTAAGCAAATGTTTCTTATAAATGTATATTAGAATTACAAAGAGGTGCTATGCCTGGTAAGTATGGACGGTTTACATATAAATAAAAAATTAATAGATTATCACAACTGAATATAGACTTTAGAAAAAAAAAATTTAAAACCCGTGCAAGAGCACGGGTTGATGAACTAGTGGTTAAAAAATATAATAAACTAGGTAAACTCCCCACGCGTTGCTCGCGGATATGCATAGGTAATTTTAATCCACCTAAGAGAAATTTAAAAGCAATTTCAGTAATAAACTAAAGAAAAAGGATCACGATAATTTTAAATCTTCAACTTCATAAAAAAAAAAATAGGTCACTAACCTACAAAGGATAATATTTGGATTTTAATGTGCAACACAAAACTTACCTGTTTATGGTAAGAATAGATTGGGTATAAGAAATTACTAACCGGCTAATGATTCAACATACCTTTGGGGCCGCTACAGCTCTTGGTTACCAGCTTTGTTTTTATTTTTCTGTTTTCGTGTTCTTATCCCCTTGCTTTGCAGCAGCGGAGCATAGCAGAAAATTGGAGGAATCAATATCCTGCTAAATATAGGAGATTTGGAGACATACAAAAGAGGAGATGTGCAGCCTCGTGGACTCTTTTGCTTGGATGAGAACGCAAAGAGATTCTCTAAATAATAGCATGTTGCTTTGTGCCTTGGTGGAGTGTGATTTATATGGCAGTGGAGGAACCGGAAAGACATGCTCTTGTAGGTTTCAGGTTTGGAAGGTAGATGGATGGACGGGTATTGATGAGGCATCGTGTTATTTTTTTATCTAATCACTTCGAGAGGCATGTGGATGGGAAAGTGGGGTCGGCTGAGAATTAGATGATGTAAGTGGATGATGTGGCGTTATGAAAAGCTAGATAAATAGTCTGGTGGGCTTTAACTTTATAGGAGTTTACGATATCTATATCTATTGAAGGATCGAAAACGGCGACCGAGGGTGGTGAATTGAGCCGTAAAATTTCTCGCGAAATATTTAGGCCGCTGTCCCAACTTCACCACCAACCGCACAAAGCAAAATACTATGATGTCCACGACCCAATGAGTGGGTTGATGTTCCTTAGGTAGCCAACACAACGATGACGGAAAATAAATCGGAGCTCAAATGACCAAGCTGCGGACAGAACCACCAGAACTAGACAATATCGCTGTGAGGCACACCTGCATAACAAACACACAAAAGGAGAGAGTTGGATTTGCACGTCACTCAAAGGTGTACAGCCTACCAGCAGCTGGGATGAGCCTGCCTTCTCCCAAACCCATGCACGACGCCTGTGCAAGCAAATAGAAATAGCAACGTGTGGATGCATTACTTACCTTCTTACCTGAACGCCGAAGTGTAGCTGCCCTGTAATACTGGGAGGCAAGGACAGAACACAAGATGCACTCACGTAACAAGCTAAAGTAAATAAGCTAACCAAAGAATGAATGGATAATGACGACTTAAATAATTCATTTACTATTCCTTAAGCTAATTTACGGAGGCAAGAAAATAGAATAGCACTGAACAAGTGAACTTCGATGCTTCACTTCCTAACCAAAAGCTGCCAACAAGCCGATGCAAGGTTTCTGCAGAAAATAGATCAGAGAGAGCTGCTCTGTTTGTTCTTGACGAATGAACAAAGACAAGAAGTTGCTTGGTGGAATAAATAAGCACTAAAGACAAAGCATGCAATGAGTATTTAACTAATGAAGCTCCTCTACTCAGAGAGGACCAATCAAACCTGCTTCTGTCGATCTGCAATGAAAAATGCGAGCGTCGTTGCTGGTCTGCCGATCGATCTGCTCCTGTCACTGCTAAGCCTCCACGGGCGAGTGCACGGACCTGCACTTGGTGCTGAGTGTGCCACGGGTTCTGGACGACCACCGATTTGTGCTCAGCACCTGGGCAAGCACCGGACGGGCACACGGCGCTGCCGGGCTGCTCACCACCCGACGTGGAACCTGCTCGAGTACTGAAGGCTGAAACAGACAGAGGAACGCATCAACCTGCAATGACCGAGCAGGAAGGGGAGCAACAACTGCACGGCACTGCAAGAGCTTGGCAAAGCTGCCTGAACGAGAACGAACAGGGCACCGGTAAGCACGGCACGAGCCGGGCGAGCTCTTGGTGCTGGAACTGCAGCGAGTGCTGCTCTGATGAGCACGCCAGCGCATAGGCACTCAGCGCTGGTAGCATTTCTGCTGCGCTTTAATCTCGAGCGCTTGACCTGAGCCTGGTGCTTCAATTTTTTGCCGAAACGCAAGCCACGGACGAAGAACAGAACAGAGCTCGACGCAAGAACAGAGGCCGACGCCTCACATGAACAGGTCCTAAAATCCGACCGGAAATCAACACAAATCAAAAAGATTTGCTCCTAGATTTTGCACAGGGATTCACCATGGAGATAGAAAGCAAATCGTAGAAGATCATCACCCGAAATCAACTCACGCCCTGGGAACTTCAAATCAAAATCTCTTGATTTCTTCGTGGAAAAAGATTACGTAACACCCTCAACTGTAAAACCGAGTATTCTACACCCTAAACTTTACAAAACAGGTTAAATAACCCTCTGGGTGGTATTGTGAGGTGGTTTTGCTGATCTAGCAATCCATGCTGGTTGGTTTGGATTACGTGGAATCTAAGCCCACCTGACAACTCTGCTCTTCCTCCTCACCGCCCTGCAGCTTCCGCTCCGTACGTGCAGGAGATGGCTGACGGTCAATTCTAGCCCCATTGCGATGGATCCGGCGTCCTCCGCTCAAGAGACACCGTGCAGATGCCGCGAGCACGCAACCGGTGGCATAATTGCCTGGCTCACACGCACTGGGAGGGCATGAGCAGCGAGCTCCGCACGACAGAGGCGCAGGCACGGGCAGCTGGCTGTGCAATAGCGGTAGCAAGCACGAGTTGTGGAGTCGACGCACTTATCCATTCTTCATTGGTCATTGCTTGGTCTGTGCCATGGATAAAAGACGAGAGATTGGAATCAGTTTGTTCTTATTGTCTAACAAATTTTGCTCAAGGCGGAGACGTCGGTGACGCTCTGCAGCTCACGTCTACTGGCGGCGGCGGTGTGCTGGAATGCTGCCGTGAACGAAGGGGCCAAGGTCCGGCGCTAGGTGAGCAGGTCGCGTTGCTCGAGAGGCCGTCCGCGGAGCCGTGGCTGAGGTAGTTGACGAACACTGCTGCAAGATGTTGATGGAAGAGAACTGGCGGCTGCACAAGGAGCTTGCGGAGCTGCACGTGCTCAATACGGCGCCGCCCTTCTTCGTGGACCTCCCGGCCACCACCCTCTCCATGTGCCCTCCAGCGAGCCATGGCGAGTCAAGGCACCACCACCAGCAGCAGCCGGTGCTGCTTGACGTGGTGCCGGAGTGGAGCACTTCCGCCGTCGGGACCTGCTCTGCCTGACGAAGTGGATCCACGCAGGCCACCAAGACATGGCTGCCACCGGAGCCGCACAGGGCAAGCGGCGGACGCGTCCTCTACAGACGTGAACTTTGGCAATCTCCTCGAGGATGTGCGCCCAGCGTTTGGCCGTGATGGGCGCTATGGGGCAGGGAGCGAAGGCGGCTACTGGTGCCGGGGGTGGATGGCACAACGCAGGTGGAGGCGGCTGCGCAAGGAGCAGACCCACGAGCGGCGCCGTGTGAGTCACCGTCGAGCCACGCTGTTCGAGTTGCCGCACTCTCCTGTAGCGGCGTCGCGAGGCGTGGACGGGCTGTGCGGGGCGAGACCTGTGAGCAGCACGGCCAAGTCGATGATCTCGGAGAAGATGGCCTGGGCAGGGGCGACCTGGCGAAGTCCGCTTGAAGACGGAGGAAGGGCAGGGAGCTGTGAATCTGTTGTCATCCAGACTGACAAGATGGCCTACATGCCACATCATCAAAACCACCCAGTGTGGATTGCCAGGTCAGCAAAACACCTCCTAATACCTCCTAGGGGTTATTTTACCTGTTTTGCAAACGTTTAGGATGTAGAATACCCGGTTTTATAATTAAGGGGGGTTATGTAGACCACCCTCAATACATTGGGGTTATGTAGACTTTTTTTCATTTCTTCATGCTGTAGACTTTTTTTTCATTTCTTCATGCTCGTGTGAAACTAATCCAAATCACTTGGTGAGATTGTTCACACATGTCATAGCAACAAAAACCCTCAAGAAATTTGCCACGAAACACTGCCAAATCCGAGAAACAAAAAAGCACTGAAAAATAGCTCCGAAAATCACAGAAAATAGAAAAAACTCAGATTTGGAGAGGCAAAAATATAGTACAAAATTTGATCCTTGGATTATTTTATGAGGTCGGGTTACAAGCCACTCCTAAATTAAATCAAAGCTAGGATGATAAAAAACTCAAGAACAAGAGCCACTCCTCTCTAACTCCAACCTCCTCTCAACTCCACACAAACGGAACACCTCCAAGCGACGGCTGCCCAATCAGCCCATTCATATATATATAGGTGTCTCAAAAGACAAAAAATGCCCTCACATCAAGTACTCAACCCAAATACCCTTCTAAGGGTAAAACCGTCCAGGTTTTTTCGTCGATCCGACGACCACCACGCCTTTTTCACCGGTAGATTCGCCTCGACGAACTCCCGATACCGTCTATGTCCGTCGTGTCTGCATCTAGACCACCACCAGGGTTTTGAGGCCCAAACCCGTGAAACTGGCGTCGATGGTTTTGAGGCAAAACCACCAAACCTCCGTTGATGGTTTTAAGGCCAAACCACCAAACCACCTCGACACGTATCACCGCGTCCTGATAGCCCGGCCGCCAAGTCTTCCGTGAGCCGCCGCTCGACTTGCACATCCGCCATCTTGTCTTGGTCAACACGGCCACCCCCGTGTCCTCTTGCACTCATCGATGTCCCGGATGTCATGGATCGCGGCTGGTCACCCGGTCTTCAGTCCGTCGGTCAAGCCTCACTCCATCACGGTCCATTGGCACGGCATGTCCTACTTGATCTTCACCTCGCCAGCCGACCACCACCTCCAAGCTCCACACCTATAGACCACAAGCTAAGAGACACGTTCGTTCGACACACTCCTTGTGCCAGGTTAGATGGACCACACGCATGCACACCGATATATTGATAATCGTTCATCACAAAAACCGCGTACACATGAATATGGAATTCATGTGTTCGTATCTATATTTATAATCTACAACTAAAAATATAAAAAGGACCCATCAGCCCTACCGTGGTGAGGTTCCCGGTTAAAAGATTCCGGCCGGACACGGTGATACTTGCCTGAAAAAATATTCTCTTGCCCAGCCTCCTAAAATCACAGCAGTTGCTGCTCCACCTTCTAAAAAAAGCTGGTCAAAACAAAACTGCTTCCTCAATTCCCTCGCAGCCATAAAAAACTCTTAACACGCCCCCACACTGCCGCACGTGACGCCTTCGACCGCGAAGCCGTTGGCCCCCTGTACGCCACGACACGACCTTGCCAACTCCATCACGACTCCCCACCGCCATTGGAAAGGCACCTGCCCTCCACTCTGCCACTGTTGGAAGAGAGTCGAGCCTTAGTTTAAAAAAAAAAAAAAAAAAAAGAGAGTCGAGCCTTGCGCGACGCTGTAGTCCCAAAATAATATTTTAAGTTCACGAAATTTTAATTTTAAAATTATTTTTTCTAAACATCCTTCTCGATAGTGCGGGGATGTTTAGAAAATTATTTTAGGTTCACGACTATTTTAAGTTCGCAAATTTTTAATTATAAAATTACTTTAAGTTCATGAGTATGGCTCATGCATCCAAATCATACGGGAGTAAAAATATGATTGTGAATTGCATGACAATAACAACTCATATAATGGTAAAGTAGTTTTCTCGTAGTCCTAAATTTTAGCTCATGAGGTGGTTGTTTTAGTGAAGAACAACCTCATTCTCTTTTTCCCCTCTCTCTTTCCTCCACATCATCAAAAATCCTATGTGGCAATACATGAGACAATGCGAGACAGCAAATGTTGCAATGTACCTGCCCTTAATTGCAGTTGACAACTCAGCAATTTTGCTAACATGGCAAATGAGTTATCAAGAGAGAAGAGTACACAATGAAGAAATCATTTCTTTGCCGAGGAACGACGACGCCCTCATGGCGGCCAACGATGAAACAAGAAAAACACCACGTTGGAGGACAAAAATACCAGTTTTGATAACATCCTCCGCCATAGCGCTCACTGCTTGGCGGCCACTGCGCTCGCCGCACCGTCGCTACACCCATCATCACGCCGTTGCTGTGATAGTTTGCTTGCCACAACTGCTATGTGCCGCTCATCGGCGTTGCATGCTCGCTCGGGCGCCCAAACCATCGTGTGCAGACGTCACTCGCCTTTGTCTTGTCATGCTCCGCCATTGACACTTCTAACACCACTTAAGCTAAATTGTCATCCTTATGTGGCTGTAAGTGTTAGTATAAAACCGGCTCCTAAAAATAAATATAGGATCCGCAAGCGTACATATTAAATACCATTATAGCACTTCACCAGAAATATTCCACGTATCCTTAATTTATATTTAGCTCGAGGAAAGAACTAAGGATTTAAACAATGAGATGATTTTGCAAACAACGACTACTTATGAGTGATTCATTGCACGAGTCACATACTTTGGCGGGGGTAAACCATGATAAATAAAGAATAATGAATTACAAAGCTCGGGGAATAAATCACACAGATTAGAGATAGACGCTCATCAAATAGGTAAGTCGACGTGCGATTAGTTCAAGAGATAGAATTTCTAAGTAGGTTCTAATATACTATGTCATTCATCTACTCTAACACTACACTATCATATAGCACAAAAGACTCTTCATCTATGTATAAGGAACATTGCTAAAAAGCCAAGACATAGTAAGGACTTTCGCGTTAATACCAATCTCATGGGTCCAATCAACGGGGTGCAGACAAAGGACTCGGCGAAATTATCACTTTCTATCTACCACACGGCACTGCCAATAGGGTGCATTTATAGGTAAACAACATCTAAGCACCATGCTTACATGTAATCTACCACCTAACCCTCCCGAAGTGAGCTAAAGCGCTTTGCAAACATATACATAAACTCATTATCAATCATAACTATATCAAATGCATTACTAGAGCAAAATAGGACCATAATAAATAGAAATACAATGATATTAGAATAAAATCACAAGAAAAAAATACAAGATAATACCAATCCTTGATGATCGAGATCCGGAATCCCAGCACAAGCACCGACTCTTCCTCTATCTAGTATAAAACTATGTAGAACTTGAAGAATTGGAGTAGCTATTCTAATTCTCTAGTACGACAGAGATCTACCAACCACGGCTCTCTCATAGCTACCTCTACTTACGAATTCTCTAATAAATTTGATTTCCCTTTGGGGAGAGAGGCCTTACTTATATAGCCCCTTGAAGGCACGATAGCCCTTGGATCGAACCAACCTTAATGGACGGAGTTTTATTCATTCTCAAAGGCGGTGCGAGGCACGATCCGCAGCTGCACCTCATTGGTTGAGGTGTAGGGCGAGCACCCGAGGGGGGCGGCTGCCCATCGGTACCCAGTGGGCCACTCCTCCTCGGGTGTCTTCCGCCTTCCCGAGTCTTCTAGATTCTTCTTTTTTGTATGTAGGTTGTTTCTCTCTATGTAAATCCAGGTATGTGGGTCTCCTTTGTTTATTTTGATAACCCCATGCGAAAATGGACATTTACCAAAAACTCGTGCAAATTGTCAAGTGAAAGCCCTAAGTCTATGGTGGTGTTCATTTTATACACATTTTCTCTCTTTTATTGACATATAAAATTGATTATCTACCGTCAACAAACTCCCCCAAGCTTACCTTTTTGCTCATCCTTGAGCAAACAAACTACTTACTTGAGATGGATCGGAGTTGCTACAATGCTTTCACGCCTTAAAAGTACACATGCTTCAAACAAGAATCCTTCCCCAAACTAAAGTGGACTATCATAACATTCAAACTTACTCATGTTCCCTTCCAACCGTGGGGCTTTTACTCCTTACTTGGGTCGAGGCGTGTGGGAGGAGGGCGGCAGGGGGTGACAAGTGCATGGGTAAGTGTGTTAGGGTTGGAAATTTGATTAGTTTTTTTTCAAAAATTCCTTGCCGAGTGCCTAGCCCCATGCACTCGCAAAGAACCCGATTTGCCGAGTGCTAGACATGACGTTCGGCCAATTTTTTTGCTTTTTCCTCAATTGTTTTTAGACCTCCTCAAGTATTATTGACTCCATTTTAAAATTTGGTCCATTTTTGACTTTTTTGCTATATTTGGTTCCTTTCTTTCATTTTGATAGATTTTTTTCGAACATTCTAATTTGAACTACGGGTGCATGGAACAATAGAATTTAGTGATTCAAAAACTAATATCCAGTATTAGTCTATGTTAAGGCCGTATCCGGGAACTCACATGAAATTTCTTCGGGAAAGCATCTTGTTCACGTAACATGAAGAGTACCGTGTGGGAAAAGTGTTTTAAAATTATATAAATTCCAAACAAAGTCCGAAAATCACGAAACTTGTTGAGGTGTCATATAATCGCATGTGGAGCCAGTGGTAAAAACTGAGAATGTTTCGAGCAAATTGTGACGTGCGGATGCCTAAAACCCGATCACATGTGGAGATGTCCGGATTTTAGGCATCCGACGTCGCAACTCGCCGAAACATTCTCAAAATTTTATCATAGCCTCTACATGTGATAACACATGCCTCGACAAGTTTCATGATTGGACTTCTTTAGGATTTATATAATTTAAAACACTCTCCCCACAGTACCTCGGCCACACGGCTACCAACAAGAATACCCTGAATATCATTTTATAAATGACCAAATTCGATTATTCCATGCACATATTCAAATTTGAAATATTCCATAAAATTCAACGAAAAAACTAACAAAATATAGAAAAGTCAAAATTACACCAAATTTGAACATGAGTTTTAAATAATGTGGGAAGGCCTCAAAGTAATGGCTAAAAAAAAAAAACAAAAAACTTTGTCGAGTCTGCATGCCACCGGGTACTGTAAAGAGGGCCTTTGCCGAAAAAGCCGGGCCGGCACTCCGCAAAAAGAATATTTTTTAAAATCTGACGGTGTAGGCGGGCTCGACTTTGGCCAAGTTGATTTTTTTACGGAGTGCCACTCTTTGCCGAAAGTGTTGCACTCGGGAAAGATAGATTTTGCCGAGTGTAGCGCTTTGAGGAGTCTTCGGTCTCTGCAAGGGCACTCGGCAAAGCGGCACTCGACACAGTGGCTCGCCGTGCCCGATTTTTGGCACTCGGCAAAGCCACCAAAGACTTGGCAAAGATGACTTCTCCCATATGTATGTTGTTAATTAATAATACCCAAGATACAAGCGTTCGTCGCCAAGGCATTTACCAACAAGTCTATGTCTATTGCTTATGTTCGTATGATCGCTCGTCAATCGTCGGTTCCAACAAATAGTCTCCTGGTTGATGCCTCGATCGACAAAGACACACATTCATGTTTACCTTCGCCTAACACTATGCCGAAAAGCTATACGCTGACGTCACGATTCGTGACACAAAAATAAAAACGCCCCACCAATAATCTGTACGTGACGCTGGGTTCACGAGACGTCACCGATAAGTTGTTGCCCATGCCACGGAACAAGACGCGTCACTAATAACGAGATATTCGTGACGCGTGTTAAGAAGATTTCCGTCACGAGATAAAAATTGTGACGTGTATTTTCAATGCGCGTCACGAATGGAGATGGTCGTATTGGTGACGCATGCTAACAGAACGCGTCACGAGATAAGTTATGTGACGCGTTTTATCTTGGCCCGCGTCACGGATAGAAAGAGTATATACGCCCGACGCGTGTCGCTAACACGAGTCACGGATAATAAATGTGACGCGCGTTCTATAGACGCGTCACGAAAAGAAAAAAGATAAGAAAAGGAAATAACAAAAAAAAAAATCGATAGCCCGTGGGAGAACCCACCACCTTTTGATCCGCGTCGGGAGAGCTAAACCACGCGCTATGTAACGCTGGAGTGATCTTACTATTGTTCAAATCTATATAACGCGTGACATTCGAGCGGGACACGCCGTGCCCAAATCGAGACGCCGGTTCATCGCCGTGCCCAAATCTCGCGCAGTTCATGCTTCAGGTTCGGGTACATGCCACTTCAAAATTTGAACCGCGTCGCCGACGGGCAATCTTCGCGCCCGGCGGCTCGGCCGCAGGTGGAGCGCCACGCTGCACGGAGCACCTGCAGCTCCGGCCGGAGGCAACCCTACCCCCCGCGGTGGACTCCCAATCCGGCGCTTCCCGAGCTCCGGGAGTCGCCGGGGCCGGGCCCACCTCGGCTCCTCCGAGTTCCGGCCGTCGCGGCATCCCCGACCAGAACCCCACCTCTGCGGTCATAGTGGCAAGATTCGCTCCGAGTGGCGCGGTATCGAGCACGTACAACATCGCTCACTTCTTTTCCCCCTTCGGTTGTGTTCTTGATTGTGCACGAAATGGACCCGGTGCTGTCCAGAGTCTGTAAGTGTCAATTGACAGCAATCTGTAGTGTACACACTATGTATGCAAGGTGTTTGGATCGTGATATTGTCACCTGGAACGGCATTCTTACTGCTTGTGTGCAGCACTGGCATCTGGAAGGTGTATTCAAGTTATTCAGGGTCTTGCACAGATCAATGCCAAGTCTGATTTGTGCAATTGATTTGTAGTGTAAAAGTGAACAACTGCCACACGACTTCGTATTGCATATTTTCTACATAAAGGAAAAGTAGCATATATCAGCCTGAAAAAAGAGTAAAAATGTATATGCTGTAAAGAAGAGATGCACACTGAACTGTATATCTCTTTGGTATCCTGCTGTCAGTAGTAGCAGTTGGTACTGGCTGCCCAACACTTGCATTTCGTTGTATTTTTATGCCTGCCTAAATTTAACTATAGAAAATAATTTGTTGATTTCAAAATATGATGCAAGATGTAGTGGCTATAGGCTTCCTTAGGGTAAGTTCTTTTAGGATTCTAAGTTTCTGGAGGCATACTGAATTTGTGATTTTTAGTAGTACTGTACTTGATACAACTTACAGTTCTAGATGTTGCCTAGCTACAGGGAGATTGAACATGTGTCTTCTCTGAAATCATAAAAGTCATTGCAGAATAGTAGCAGTTCTGTTTGACCGCGTTTCACTTCTTTACAATTTTGATTTCTGATCACTAATGCAGTTGTGTTTATTTTCAGTATCCCAACAACTTGTCTAGTGTGAACCCATCATTTTCTTTGCCCCTGGCTGCAAGTTTCAGGACACGACAACAACGGCTATTTAACATCTATCAATAGTAGCAAACTGCGTGGCAAAGTTTACAGGTTTGCATTTCAGACTAGTTTCTGCTGAACTTTTTCTCTTTAATGCAAAGTACCACACATAGCCTACCTAGTCATTGCCTTCTTTGGCTATTAGAAATTTTGTCAAGTTTAGTTCCTGCATTATTTCAACACATAGCCCAGCTAAGGACTACTTCAGTGCAACTTGTTTTCTCATAGAGCTTCGGCTGTTTCTTTGAGTGCCACTTTGATGCAATAGTAA
>JAENPR010000620.1:350000-367500 GCA_018135685.1 Themeda triandra | reverse complement strand
CCCTAAACCCTAAACCCTAAACCCTAAACCCTAAAAAACCCTAAACCCTAAACCCTAAACCCTAAACCCTAAACCCTAAACCCTAAACCCTAAACCCTAAACCCTAAACCCTAAACCCTAAACCCTAAACCCTAAAACCCTAAACCCTAAACCCTAAACCCTAAACCCTAAACCCTAAACCCTAAACCCTAAACCCTAAACCCTAAACCCTAAACCCTAAACCCTAAACCCTAAACCCTAAACCCTAAACCCTAAACCCTAAACCCTAAACCCTAAACCCTAAACCCTAAACCCTAAACCCTAAACCCTAAACCCTAAACCCTAAACCCTAAACCCTAAACCCTAAACCCTAAACCCTAAACCCTAAACCCTAAACCCTAAACCCTAAACCCTAAACCCTAAACCCTAAACCCTAAACCCTAAACCCTAAACCCTAAACCCTAAACCCTAAACCCTAAACCCTAAACCCTAAACCCTAAACCCTAAACCCTAAACCCTAAACCCTAAAACCCTAAACCCTAAACCCTAAACCCTAAACCCTAAACCCTAAACCCTAAACCCTAAACCCTAAACCCTAAACCCTAAACCCTAAACCCTAAACCCTAAACCCTAAACCCTAAACCCTAAACCCTAAACCCTAAACCCTAAACCCTAAACCCTAAACCCTAAACCCTAAACCCTAAACCCTAAACCCTAAACCCTAAACCCTAAACCCTAAACCCTAAACCCTAAACCCTAAACCCTAAACCCTAAACCCTAAACCCTAAACCCTAAACCCTAAACCCTAAACCCTAAACCCTAAACCCTAAACCCTAAACCCTAAACCCTAAACCCTAAACCCTAAACCCTAAACCCTAAACCCTAAACCCTAAACCCTAAACCCTAAACCCTAAACCCTAAACCCTAAACCCTAAACCCTAAAAAACCCTAAACCCTAAACCCTAAAACCCTAAACCCTAAACCCTAAACCCTAAACCCTAAACCCTAAACCCTAAACCCTAAACCCTAAACCCTAAACCCTAAACCCTAAACCCTAAACCCTAAAACCCTAAACCCTAAACCCTAAACCCTAAACCCTAAACCCTAAACCCTAAACCCTAAACCCTAAACCCTAAACCCTAAACCCTAAACCCTAAACCCTAAACCCTAAACCCTAAACCCTAAACCCTAAACCCTAAACCCTAAACCCTAAACCCTAAACCCTAAACCCTAAACCCTAAACCCTAAACCCTAAACCCTAAACCCTAAACCCTAAACCCTAAACCCTAAACCCTAAACCCTAAACCCTAAACCCTAAACCCTAAACCCTAAACCCTAAACCCTAAACCCTAAACCCTAAACCCTAAACCCTAAACCCTAAACCCTAAACCCTAAACCCTAAACCCTAAACCCTAAACCCTAAACCCTAAACCCTAAACCCTAAACCCTAAACCCTAAACCCTAAACCCTAAACCCTAAACCCTAAACCCTAAACCCTAAACCCTAAACCCTAAACCCTAAACCCTAAACCCTAAACCCTAAACCCTAAACCCTAAACCCTAAACCCTAAACCCTAAACCCTAAACCCTAAACCCTAAACCCTAAACCCTAAACCCTAAACCCTAAACCCTAAACCCTAAACCCTAAACCCTAAACCCTAAACCCTAAACCCTAAACCCTAAACCCTAAACCCTAAAACCCTAAACCCTAAACCCTAAACCCTAAACCCTAAACCCTAAACCCTAAACCCTAAACCCTAAACCCTAAACCCTAAACCCTAAACCCTAAACCCTAAACCCTAAACCCTAAACCCTAAACCCTAAACCCTAAACCCTAAACCCTAAACCCTAAACCCTAAACCCTAAACCCTAAACCCTAAACCCTAAACCCTAAACCCCTAAACCCTAAACCCTAAACCCTAAACCCTAAACCCTAAACCCTAAACCCTAAACCCTAAACCCTAAACCCTAAACCCTAAACCCTAAACCCTAAACCCTAAACCCTAAACCCTAAACCCTAAACCCTAAACCCTAAACCCTAAACCCTAAACCCTAAACCCTAAACCCTAAACCCTAAACCCTAAACCCTAAACCCTAAACCCTAAACCCTAAACCCTAAACCCTAAACCCTAAACCCTAAACCCTAAACCCTAAACCCTAAACCCTAAACCCTAAACCCTAAACCCTAAACCCTAAACCCTAAACCCTAAACCCTAAACCCTAAACCCTAAACCCTAAACCCTAAACCCTAAACCCTAAACCCTAAACCCTAAACCCTAAACCCTAAACCCTAAACCCTAAACCCTAAACCCTAAACCCTAAACCCTAAACCCTAAACCCTAAACCCTAAACCCTAAACCCTAAACCCTAAACCCTAAACCCTAAACCCTAAACCCTAAACCCTAAACCCTAAACCCTAAAACCCTAAACCCTAAACCCTAAACCCTAAACCCTAAACCCTAAACCCTAAACCCTAAACCCTAAACCCTAAACCCTAAACCCTAAACCCTAAACCCTAAACCCTAAACCCTAAACCCTAAACCCTAAACCCTAAACCCTAAACCCTAAACCCTAAACCCTAAACCCTAAACCCTAAACCCTAAACCCTAAACCCTAAACCCTAAACCCTAAACCCTAAACCCTAAACCCTAAACCCTAAACCCTAAACCCTAAACCCTAAACCCTAAACCCTAAACCCTAAACCCTAAACCCTAAACCCTAAACCCTAAACCCTAAACCCTAAACCCTAAACCCTAAACCCTAAACCCTAAACCCTAAACCCTAAACCCTAAACCCTAAACCCTAAACCCTAAACCCTAAACCCTAAACCCTAAACCCTAAACCCTAAACCCTAAACCCTAAACCCTAAACCCTAAACCCTAAACCCTAAACCCTAAACCCTAAACCCTAAACCCTAAACCCTAAACCCTAAACCCTAAACCCTAAACCCTAAACCCTAAACCCTAAACCCTAAACCCTAAACCCTAAACCCTAAACCCTAAACCCTAAACCCTAAACCCTAAACCCTAAACCCTAAACCCTAAACCCTAAACCCTAAACCCTAAACCCTAAACCCTAAACCCTAAACCCTAAACCCTAAACCCTAAACCCTAAACCCTAAACCCTAAACCCTAAACCCTAAACCCTAAACCCTAAACCCTAAACCCTAAACCCTAAACCCTAAACCCTAAACCCTAAACCCTAAACCCTAAACCCTAAACCCTAAACCCTAAACCCTAAACCCTAAACCCTAAACCCTAAACCCTAAACCCTAAACCCTAAACCCTAAACCCTAAACCCTAAACCCTAAACCCTAAACCCTAAACCCTAAACCCTAAACCCTAAACCCTAAACCCTAAACCCTAAACCCTAAACCCTAAACCCTAAACCCTAAACCCTAAACCCTAAACCCTAAACCCTAAACCCTAAACCCTAAACCCTAAACCCTAAACCCTAAACCCTAAACCCTAAACCCTAAACCCTAAACCCTAAACCCTAAACCCTAAACCCTAAACCCTAAACCCTAAACCCTAAACCCTAAACCCTAAACCCTAAACCCTAAACCCTAAACCCTAAACCCTAAACCCTAAACCCTAAACCCTAAACCCTAAACCCTAAACCCTAAACCCTAAACCCTAAACCCTAAAACCCTAAACCCTAAACCCTAAACCCTAAACCCTAAACCCTAAACCCTAAACCCTAAACCCTAAACCCTAAACCCTAAACCCTAAACCCTAAACCCTAAACCCTAAACCCTAAACCCTAAACCCTAAACCCTAAACCCTAAACCCTAAACCCTAAACCCTAAACCCTAAACCCTAAACCCTAAACCCTAAACCCTAAACCCTAAACCCTAAACCCTAAACCCTAAACCCTAAACCCTAAACCCTAAACCCTAAACCCTAAACCCTAAACCCTAAACCCTAAACCCTAAACCCTAAACCCTAAACCCTAAACCCTAAACCCTAAACCCTAAACCCTAAACCCTAAACCCTAAACCCTAAACCCTAAACCCTAAAAAACCCTAAACCCTAAACCCTAAACCCTAAACCCTAAACCCTAAACCCTAAACCCTAAACCCTAAACCCTAAACCCTAAACCCTAAACCCTAAACCCTAAACCCTAAACCCTAAACCCTAAACCCTAAACCCTAAACCCTAAACCCTAAACCCTAAACCCTAAACCCTAAACCCTAAACCCTAAACCCTAAAACCCTAAACCCTAAACCCTAAACCCTAAACCCTAAACCCTAAACCCTAAACCCTAAACCCTAAACCCTAAACCCTAAACCCTAAACCCTAAACCCTAAACCCTAAACCCTAAACCCTAAACCCTAAACCCTAAACCCTAAACCCTAAACCCTAAACCCTAAACCCTAAACCCTAAACCCTAAACCCTAAACCCTAAACCCTAAACCCTAAACCCTAAACCCTAAACCCTAAACCCTAAACCCTAAACCCTAAACCCTAAACCCTAAACCCTAAACCCTAAACCCTAAACCCTAAACCCTAAACCCTAAACCCTAAACCCTAAACCCTAAACCCTAAACCCTAAACCCTAAACCCTAAACCCTAAACCCTAAACCCTAAACCCTAAACCCTAAACCCTAAACCCTAAACCCTAAACCCTAAACCCTAAACCCTAAACCCTAAACCCTAAAACCCTAAACCCTAAACCCTAAACCCTAAACCCTAAACCCTAAACCCTAAACCCTAAACCCTAAACCCTAAACCCTAAACCCTAAACCCTAAACCCTAAACCCTAAACCCTAAACCCTAAACCCTAAACCCTAAACCCTAAACCCTAAACCCTAAACCCTAAACCCTAAACCCTAAACCCTAAACCCTAAACCCTAAACCCTAAACCCTAAACCCTAAACCCTAAACCCTAAACCCTAAACCCTAAACCCTAAACCCTAAACCCTAAACCCTAAACCCTAAACCCTAAACCCTAAACCCTAAAAACCCTAAACCCTAAACCCTAAACCCTAAACCCTAAACCCTAAACCCTAAACCCTAAACCCTAAACCCTAAACCCTAAACCCTAAACCCTAAACCCTAAACCCTAAACCCTAAACCCTAAACCCTAAACCCTAAACCCTAAACCCTAAACCCTAAACCCTAAACCCTAAACCCTAAACCCTAAACCCTAAACCCTAAACCCTAAACCCTAAACCCTAAACCCTAAACCCTAAACCCTAAACCCTAAACCCTAAACCCTAAACCCTAAACCCTAAACCCTAAACCCTAAACCCTAAACCCTAAACCCTAAACCCTAAACCCTAAACCCTAAACCCTAAACCCTAAACCCTAAACCCTAAACCCTAAACCCTAAACCCTAAACCCTAAACCCTAAACCCTAAACCCTAAACCCTAAACCCTAAACCCTAAACCCTAAACCCTAAACCCTAAACCCTAAACCCTAAACCCTAAACCCTAAACCCTAAACCCTAAACCCTAAACCCTAAACCCTAAACCCTAAACCCTAAACCCTAAACCCTAAACCCTAAACCCTAAACCCTAAACCCTAAACCCTAAACCCTAAACCCTAAACCCTAAACCCTAAACCCTAAACCCTAAACCCTAAACCCTAAACCCTAAACCCTAAACCCTAAACCCTAAACCCTAAACCCTAAACCCTAAACCCTAAACCCTAAACCCTAAACCCTAAACCCTAAACCCTAAACCCTAAACCCTAAACCCTAAACCCTAAACCCTAAACCCTAAACCCTAAACCCTAAACCCTAAACCCTAAACCCTAAACCCTAAACCCTAAACCCTAAACCCTAAACCCTAAACCCTAAACCCTAAACCCTAAACCCTAAACCCTAAACCCTAAACCCTAAACCCTAAACCCTAAACCCTAAACCCTAAACCCTAAACCCTAAACCCTAAACCCTAAACCCTAAACCCTAAACCCTAAACCCTAAACCCTAAACCCTAAACCCTAAACCCTAAACCCTAAACCCTAAACCCTAAACCCTAAACCCTAAACCCTAAACCCTAAACCCTAAACCCTAAACCCTAAACCCTAAACCCTAAACCCTAAACCCTAAACCCTAAACCCTAAACCCTAAACCCTAAACCCTAAACCCTAAACCCTAAACCCTAAACCCTAAACCCTAAACCCTAAACCCTAAACCCTAAACCCTAAACCCTAAACCCTAAACCCTAAACCCTAAACCCTAAACCCTAAACCCTAAACCCTAAACCCTAAACCCTAAACCCTAAACCCTAAACCCTAAACCCTAAACCCTAAACCCTAAACCCTAAACCCTAAACCCTAAACCCTAAACCCTAAACCCTAAACCCTAAACCCTAAACCCTAAACCCTAAACCCTAAACCCTAAACCCTAAACCCTAAACCCTAAACCCTAAACCCTAAACCCTAAACCCTAAACCCTAAACCCTAAACCCTAAACCCTAAACCCTAAACCCTAAACCCTAAACCCTAAACCCTAAACCCTAAACCCTAAACCCTAAACCCTAAACCCTAAACCCTAAACCCTAAACCCTAAACCCTAAACCCTAAACCCTAAACCCTAAACCCTAAACCCTAAACCCTAAACCCTAAACCCTAAACCCTAAACCCTAAACCCTAAACCCTAAACCCTAAACCCTAAACCCTAAACCCTAAACCCTAAACCCTAAACCCTAAACCCTAAACCCTAAACCCTAAACCCTAAACCCTAAACCCTAAACCCTAAACCCTAAACCCTAAACCCTAAACCCTAAACCCTAAACCCTAAACCCTAAAACCCTAAACCCTAAACCCTAAACCCTAAACCCTAAACCCTAAACCCTAAACCCTAAACCCTAAACCCTAAACCCTAAACCCTAAACCCTAAACCCTAAACCCTAAACCCTAAACCCTAAACCCTAAACCCTAAACCCTAAACCCTAAACCCTAAACCCTAAACCCTAAACCCTAAACCCTAAACCCTAAACCCTAAACCCTAAACCCTAAACCCTAAACCCTAAACCCTAAACCCTAAACCCTAAACCCTAAACCCTAAACCCTAAACCCTAAACCCTAAACCCTAAACCCTAAACCCTAAACCCTAAACCCTAAACCCTAAACCCTAAACCCTAAACCCTAAACCCTAAACCCTAAACCCTAAACCCTAAACCCTAAACCCTAAACCCTAAACCCTAAACCCTAAACCCTAAACCCTAAACCCTAAACCCTAAACCCTAAACCCTAAACCCTAAACCCTAAACCCTAAACCCTAAACCCTAAACCCTAAACCCTAAACCCTAAACCCTAAACCCTAAACCCTAAACCCTAAACCCTAAACCCTAAACCCTAAACCCTAAACCCTAAACCCTAAACCCTAAACCCTAAACCCTAAACCCTAAACCCTAAACCCTAAACCCTAAACCCTAAACCCTAAACCCTAAACCCTAAACCCTAAACCCTAAACCCTAAACCCTAAACCCTAAACCCTAAACCCTAAACCCTAAACCCTAAACCCTAAACCCTAAACCCTAAACCCTAAACCCTAAACCCTAAACCCTAAACCCTAAACCCTAAACCCTAAACCCTAAACCCTAAACCCTAAACCCTAAACCCTAAACCCTAAACCCTAAACCCTAAACCCTAAACCCTAAACCCTAAACCCTAAACCCTAAACCCTAAACCCTAAACCCTAAACCCTAAACCCTAAACCCTAAACCCTAAACCCTAAACCCTAAACCCTAAACCCTAAACCCTAAACCCTAAACCCTAAACCCTAAACCCTAAACCCTAAACCCTAAACCCTAAACCCTAAACCCTAAACCCTAAACCCTAAACCCTAAACCCTAAACCCTAAACCCTAAACCCTAAACCCTAAACCCTAAACCCTAAACCCTAAACCCTAAACCCTAAACCCTAAACCCTAAACCCTAAACCCTAAACCCTAAACCCTAAACCCTAAACCCTAAACCCTAAACCCTAAACCCTAAACCCTAAACCCTAAACCCTAAACCCTAAACCCTAAACCCTAAACCCTAAACCCTAAACCCTAAACCCTAAACCCTAAACCCTAAACCCTAAACCCTAAACCCTAAACCCTAAACCCTAAACCCTAAACCCTAAACCCTAAACCCTAAACCCTAAACCCTAAACCCTAAACCCTAAACCCTAAACCCTAAACCCTAAACCCTAAACCCTAAACCCTAAACCCTAAACCCTAAACCCTAAACCCTAAACCCTAAACCCTAAACCCTAAACCCTAAACCCTAAACCCTAAACCCTAAACCCTAAACCCTAAACCCTAAACCCTAAACCCTAAACCCTAAACCCTAAACCCTAAACCCTAAACCCTAAACCCTAAACCCTAAACCCTAAACCCTAAACCCTAAACCCTAAACCCTAAACCCTAAACCCTAAACCCTAAACCCTAAACCCTAAACCCTAAACCCTAAACCCTAAACCCTAAACCCTAAACCCTAAACCCTAAACCCTAAACCCTAAACCCTAAACCCTAAACCCTAAACCCTAAACCCTAAACCCTAAACCCTAAACCCTAAACCCTAAACCCTAAACCCTAAACCCTAAACCCTAAACCCTAAACCCTAAACCCTAAACCCTAAACCCTAAACCCTAAACCCTAAACCCTAAACCCTAAACCCTAAAACCCTAAACCCTAAACCCTAAACCCTAAACCCTAAACCCTAAACCCTAAACCCTAAACCCTAAACCCTAAACCCTAAACCCTAAAAACCCTAAACCCTAAACCCTAAACCCTAAACCCTAAACCCTAAACCCTAAACCCTAAACCCTAAACCCTAAACCCTAAACCCTAAACCCTAAACCCTAAACCCTAAACCCTAAACCCTAAACCCTAAACCCTAAACCCTAAACCCTAAACCCTAAACCCTAAACCCTAAACCCTAAACCCTAAACCCTAAACCCTAAACCCTAAACCCTAAACCCTAAACCCTAAACCCTAAACCCTAAACCCTAAACCCTAAACCCTAAACCCTAAACCCTAAACCCTAAACCCTAAACCCTAAACCCTAAACCCTAAACCCTAAACCCTAAACCCTAAACCCTAAACCCTAAACCCTAAACCCTAAACCCTAAACCCTAAACCCTAAACCCTAAACCCTAAACCCTAAACCCTAAACCCTAAACCCTAAACCCTAAACCCTAAACCCTAAACCCTAAACCCTAAACCCTAAACCCTAAACCCTAAACCCTAAACCCTAAACCCTAAACCCTAAACCCTAAACCCTAAACCCTAAACCCTAAACCCTAAACCCTAAACCCTAAACCCTAAACCCTAAACCCTAAACCCTAAACCCTAAACCCTAAACCCTAAACCCTAAACCCTAAACCCTAAACCCTAAACCCTAAACCCTAAACCCTAAACCCTAAACCCTAAACCCTAAACCCTAAACCCTAAACCCTAAACCCTAAACCCTAAACCCTAAACCCTAAACCCTAAACCCTAAACCCTAAACCCTAAACCCTAAACCCTAAACCCTAAACCCTAAACCCTAAACCCTAAACCCTAAACCCTAAACCCTAAACCCTAAACCCTAAACCCTAAACCCTAAACCCTAAACCCTAAACCCTAAACCCTAAACCCTAAAACCTAAACCCTAAACCCTAAACCCTAAACCCTAAACCCTAAACCCTAAACCCTAAACCCTAAACCCTAAACCCTAAACCCTAAACCCTAAACCCTAAACCCTAAACCCTAAACCCTAAACCCTAAACCCTAAACCCTAAACCCTAAACCCTAAACCCTAAAACCCTAAACCCTAAACCCTAAACCCTAAACCCTAAACCCTAAACCCTAAACCCTAAACCCTAAACCCTAAACCCTAAACCCTAAACCCTAAACCCTAAACCCTAAACCCTAAACCCTAAACCCTAAACCCTAAACCCTAAACCCTAAACCCTAAACCCTAAACCCTAAACCCTAAACCCTAAACCCTAAACCCTAAACCCTAAACCCTAAACCCTAAACCCTAAACCCTAAACCCTAAACCCTAAACCCTAAACCCTAAACCCTAAACCCTAAACCCTAAACCCTAAACCCTAAACCCTAAACCCTAAACCCTAAACCCTAAACCCTAAACCCTAAACCCTAAACCCTAAACCCTAAACCCTAAACCCTAAACCCTAAACCCTAAACCCTAAACCCTAAACCCTAAACCCTAAACCCTAAACCCTAAACCCTAAACCCTAAACCCTAAACCCTAAACCCTAAACCCTAAACCCTAAACCCTAAACCCTAAACCCTAAACCCTAAACCCTAAACCCTAAACCCTAAACCCTAAACCCTAAACCCTAAACCCTAAACCCTAAACCCTAAACCCTAAACCCTAAACCCTAAACCCTAAACCCTAAACCCTAAACCCTAAACCCTAAACCCTAAACCCTAAACCCTAAACCCTAAACCCTAAACCCTAAACCCTAAACCCTAAACCCTAAACCCTAAACCCTAAACCCTAAACCCTAAACCCTAAACCCTAAACCCTAAACCCTAAACCCTAAACCCTAAACCCTAAACCCTAAACCCTAAACCCTAAACCCTAAAAACCCTAAACCCTAAACCCTAAACCCTAAACCCTAAACCCTAAACCCTAAACCCTAAACCCTAAACCCTAAACCCTAAACCCTAAACCCTAAACCCTAAACCCTAAACCCTAAACCCTAAACCCTAAACCCTAAACCCTAAACCCTAAACCCTAAACCCTAAACCCTAAACCCTAAACCCTAAACCCTAAACCCTAAACCCTAAACCCTAAACCCTAAACCCTAAACCCTAAACCCTAAAACCCTAAACCCTAAACCCTAAACCCTAAACCCTAAACCCTAAACCCTAAACCCTAAACCCTAAACCCTAAACCCTAAACCCTAAACCCTAAACCCTAAACCCTAAACCCTAAACCCTAAACCCTAAACCCTAAACCCTAAACCCTAAACCCTAAACCCTAAACCCTAAACCCTAAACCCTAAACCCTAAACCCTAAACCCTAAACCCTAAACCCTAAACCCTAAACCCTAAACCCTAAACCCTAAACCCTAAACCCTAAACCCTAAACCCTAAACCCTAAACCCTAAACCCTAAACCCTAAACCCTAAACCCTAAACCCTAAACCCTAAACCCTAAACCCTAAACCCTAAACCCTAAACCCTAAACCCTAAACCCTAAACCCTAAACCCTAAACCCTAAACCCTAAACCCTAAACCCTAAACCCTAAACCCTAAACCCTAAACCCTAAACCCTAAACCCTAAACCCTAAACCCTAAACCCTAAACCCTAAACCCTAAACCCTAAACCCTAAACCCTAAACCCTAAACCCTAAACCCTAAACCCTAAACCCTAAACCCTAAACCCTAAACCCTAAACCCTAAACCCTAAACCCTAAACCCTAAACCCTAAACCCTAAACCCTAAACCCTAAACCCTAAACCCTAAACCCTAAACCCTAAACCCTAAACCCTAAACCCTAAACCCTAAACCCTAAACCCTAAACCCTAAACCCTAAACCCTAAACCCTAAACCCTAAACCCTAAACCCTAAACCCTAAACCCTAAACCCTAAACCCTAAACCCTAAACCCTAAACCCTAAACCCTAAACCCTAAACCCTAAACCCTAAACCCTAAACCCTAAACCCTAAACCCTAAACCCTAAACCCTAAACCCTAAACCCTAAACCCTAAACCCTAAACCCTAAACCCTAAACCCTAAACCCTAAACCCTAAACCCTAAACCCTAAACCCTAAACCCTAAACCCTAAACCCTAAACCCTAAACCCTAAACCCTAAACCCTAAACCCTAAACCCTAAACCCTAAACCCTAAACCCTAAACCCTAAACCCTAAACCCTAAACCCTAAACCCTAAACCCTAAACCCTAAACCCTAAACCCTAAACCCTAAACCCTAAACCCTAAACCCTAAACCCTAAACCCTAAACCCTAAACCCTAAACCCTAAACCCTAAACCCTAAACCCTAAACCCTAAACCCTAAACCCTAAACCCTAAACCCTAAACCCTAAACCCTAAACCCTAAACCCTAAACCCTAAACCCTAAACCCTAAACCCTAAACCCTAAACCCTAAACCCTAAACCCTAAACCCTAAACCCTAAACCCTAAACCCTAAACCCTAAACCCTAAACCCTAAACCCTAAACCCTAAACCCTAAACCCTAAACCCTAAACCCTAAACCCTAAACCCTAAACCCTAAACCCTAAACCCTAAACCCTAAACCCTAAACCCTAAACCCTAAACCCTAAACCCTAAACCCTAAACCCTAAACCCTAAACCCTAAACCCTAAACCCTAAACCCTAAACCCTAAACCCTAAACCCTAAACCCTAAACCCTAAACCCTAAACCCTAAACCCTAAACCCTAAACCCTAAACCCTAAACCCTAAACCCTAAACCCTAAACCCTAAACCCTAAACCCTAAACCCTAAACCCTAAACCCTAAACCCTAAACCCTAAACCCTAAACCCTAAACCCTAAACCCTAAACCCTAAACCCTAAACCCTAAACCCTAAACCCTAAACCCTAAACCCTAAACCCTAAACCCTAAACCCTAAACCCTAAACCCTAAACCCTAAACCCTAAACCCTAAACCCTAAACCCTAAACCCTAAACCCTAAACCCTAAACCCTAAACCCTAAACCCTAAACCCTAAACCCTAAACCCTAAACCCTAAACCCTAAACCCTAAACCCTAAACCCTAAACCCTAAACCCTAAACCCTAAACCCTAAACCCTAAACCCTAAACCCTAAACCCTAAACCCTAAACCCTAAACCCTAAACCCTAAACCCTAAACCCTAAACCCTAAACCCTAAACCCTAAACCCTAAACCCTAAACCCTAAACCCTAAACCCTAAACCCTAAACCCTAAACCCTAAACCCTAAACCCTAAACCCTAAACCCTAAACCCTAAACCCTAAACCCTAAACCCTAAACCCTAAACCCTAAACCCTAAACCCTAAACCCTAAACCCTAAACCCTAAACCCTAAACCCTAAACCCTAAACCCTAAACCCTAAACCCTAAACCCTAAACCCTAAACCCTAAACCCTAAACCCTAAACCCTAAACCCTAAACCCTAAACCCTAAACCCTAAACCCTAAACCCTAAACCCTAAACCCTAAACCCTAAACCCTAAACCCTAAACCCTAAACCCTAAACCCTAAACCCTAAACCCTAAACCCTAAACCCTAAACCCTAAACCCTAAACCCTAAACCCTAAACCCTAAACCCTAAACCCTAAACCCTAAACCCTAAACCCTAAACCCTAAACCCTAAACCCTAAACCCTAAACCCTAAACCCTAAACCCTAAACCCTAAACCCTAAACCCTAAACCCTAAACCCTAAACCCTAAACCCTAAACCCTAAACCCTAAACCCTAAACCCTAAACCCTAAACCCTAAACCCTAAACCCTAAACCCTAAACCCTAAACCCTAAACCCTAAACCCTAAACCCTAAACCCTAAACCCTAAACCCTAAACCCTAAACCCTAAACCCTAAACCCTAAACCCTAAACCCTAAACCCTAAACCCTAAACCCTAAACCCTAAACCCTAAACCCTAAACCCTAAACCCTAAACCCTAAACCCTAAACCCTAAACCCTAAACCCTAAACCCTAAACCCTAAACCCTAAACCCTAAACCCTAAACCCTAAACCCTAAACCCTAAACCCTAAACCCTAAACCCTAAACCCTAAACCCTAAACCCTAAACCCTAAACCCTAAACCCTAAACCCTAAACCCTAAACCCTAAACCCTAAACCCTAAACCCTAAACCCTAAACCCTAAACCCTAAACCCTAAACCCTAAACCCTAAACCCTAAACCCTAAACCCTAAACCCTAAACCCTAAACCCTAAACCCTAAACCCTAAACCCTAAACCCTAAACCCTAAACCCTAAACCCTAAACCCTAAACCCTAAACCCTAAACCCTAAACCCTAAACCCTAAACCCTAAACCCTAAACCCTAAACCCTAAACCCTAAACCCTAAACCCTAAACCCTAAACCCTAAACCCTAAACCCTAAACCCTAAACCCTAAACCCTAAACCCTAAACCCTAAACCCTAAACCCTAAACCCTAAACCCTAAACCCTAAACCCTAAACCCTAAACCCTAAACCCTAAACCCTAAACCCTAAACCCTAAACCCTAAACCCTAAACCCTAAACCCTAAACCCTAAACCCTAAACCCTAAACCCTAAACCCTAAACCCTAAACCCTAAACCCTAAACCCTAAACCCTAAACCCTAAACCCTAAACCCTAAACCCTAAACCCTAAACCCTAAACCCTAAACCCTAAACCCTAAACCCTAAACCCTAAACCCTAAACCCTAAACCCTAAACCCTAAACCCTAAACCCTAAACCCTAAACCCTAAACCCTAAACCCTAAACCCTAAACCCTAAACCCTAAACCCTAAACCCTAAACCCTAAACCCTAAACCCTAAACCCTAAACCCTAAACCCTAAACCCTAAACCCTAAACCCTAAACCCTAAACCCTAAACCCTAAACCCTAAACCCTAAACCCTAAACCCTAAACCCTAAACCCTAAACCCTAAACCCTAAACCCTAAACCCTAAACCCTAAACCCTAAACCCTAAACCCTAAACCCTAAACCCTAAACCCTAAACCCTAAACCCTAAACCCTAAACCCTAAACCCTAAACCCTAAACCCTAAACCCTAAACCCTAAACCCTAAACCCTAAACCCTAAACCCTAAACCCTAAACCCTAAACCCTAAACCCTAAACCCTAAACCCTAAACCCTAAACCCTAAACCCTAAACCCTAAACCCTAAACCCTAAACCCTAAACCCTAAACCCTAAACCCTAAACCCTAAACCCTAAACCCTAAACCCTAAACCCTAAACCCTAAACCCTAAACCCTAAACCCTAAACCCTAAACCCTAAACCCTAAACCCTAAACCCTAAACCCTAAACCCTAAACCCTAAACCCTAAACCCTAAACCCTAAACCCTAAACCCTAAACCCTAAACCCTAAACCCTAAACCCTAAACCCTAAACCCTAAACCCTAAACCCTAAACCCTAAACCCTAAACCCTAAACCCTAAACCCTAAACCCTAAACCCTAAACCCTAAACCCTAAACCCTAAACCCTAAACCCTAAACCCTAAACCCTAAACCCTAAACCCTAAACCCTAAACCCTAAACCCTAAACCCTAAACCCTAAACCCTAAACCCTAAACCCTAAACCCTAAACCCTAAACCCTAAACCCTAAACCCTAAACCCTAAACCCTAAACCCTAAACCCTAAACCCTAAACCCTAAACCCTAAACCCTAAACCCTAAACCCTAAACCCTAAACCCTAAACCCTAAACCCTAAACCCTAAACCCTAAACCCTAAACCCTAAACCCTAAACCCTAAACCCTAAACCCTAAACCCTAAACCCTAAACCCTAAACCCTAAACCCTAAACCCTAAACCCTAAACCCTAAACCCTAAACCCTAAACCCTAAACCCTAAACCCTAAACCCTAAACCCTAAACCCTAAACCCTAAACCCTAAACCCTAAACCCTAAACCCTAAACCCTAAACCCTAAACCCTAAACCCTAAACCCTAAACCCTAAACCCTAAACCCTAAACCCTAAACCCTAAACCCTAAACCCTAAACCCTAAACCCTAAACCCTAAACCCTAAACCCTAAACCCTAAACCCTAAACCCTAAACCCTAAACCCTAAACCCTAAACCCTAAACCCTAAACCCTAAACCCTAAACCCTAAACCCTAAACCCTAAACCCTAAACCCTAAACCCTAAACCCTAAACCCTAAACCCTAAACCCTAAACCCTAAACCCTAAACCCTAAACCCTAAACCCTAAACCCTAAACCCTAAACCCTAAACCCTAAACCCTAAACCCTAAACCCTAAACCCTAAACCCTAAACCCTAAACCCTAAACCCTAAACCCTAAACCCTAAACCCTAAACCCTAAACCCTAAAACCCTAAACCCTAAACCCTAAACCCTAAACCCTAAACCCTAAACCCTAAACCCTAAACCCTAAACCCTAAACCCTAAACCCTAAACCCTAAACCCTAAACCCTAAACCCTAAACCCTAAACCCTAAACCCTAAACCCTAAACCCTAAACCCTAAACCCTAAACCCTAAACCCTAAACCCTAAACCCTAAACCCTAAACCCTAAACCCTAAACCCTAAACCCTAAACCCTAAACCCTAAACCCTAAACCCTAAACCCTAAACCCTAAACCCTAAACCCTAAACCCTAAACCCTAAACCCTAAACCCTAAACCCTAAACCCTAAACCCTAAACCCTAAACCCTAAACCCTAAACCCTAAACCCTAAACCCTAAACCCTAAACCCTAAACCCTAAACCCTAAACCCTAAACCCTAAACCCTAAACCCTAAACCCTAAACCCTAAACCCTAAACCCTAAACCCTAAACCCTAAACCCTAAACCCTAAACCCTAAACCCTAAACCCTAAACCCTAAACCCTAAACCCTAAACCCTAAACCCTAAACCCTAAACCCTAAACCCTAAACCCTAAACCCTAAACCCTAAACCCTAAACCCTAAACCCTAAACCCTAAACCCTAAACCCTAAACCCTAAACCCTAAACCCTAAACCCTAAAACCCTAAACCCTAAACCCTAAACCCTAAACCCTAAACCCTAAACCCTAAACCCTAAACCCTAAACCCTAAACCCTAAACCCTAAACCCTAAACCCTAAACCCTAAACCCTAAACCCTAAACCCTAAACCCTAAACCCTAAACCCTAAACCCTAAACCCTAAACCCTAAACCCTAAACCCTAAACCCTAAACCCTAAACCCTAAACCCTAAACCCTAAACCCTAAACCCTAAACCCTAAACCCTAAACCCTAAACCCTAAACCCTAAACCCTAAACCCTAAACCCTAAACCCTAAACCCTAAACCCTAAACCCTAAACCCTAAAACCCTAAACCCTAAACCCTAAACCCTAAACCCTAAACCCTAAACCCTAAACCCTAAACCCTAAACCCTAAACCCTAAACCCTAAACCCTAAACCCTAAACCCTAAACCCTAAACCCTAAACCCTAAACCCTAAACCCTAAACCCTAAACCCTAAACCCTAAACCCTAAACCCTAAACCCTAAACCCTAAACCCTAAACCCTAAACCCTAAACCCTAAACCCTAAACCCTAAACCCTAAACCCTAAACCCTAAACCCTAAACCCTAAACCCTAAACCCTAAACCCTAAACCCTAAACCCTAAACCCTAAACCCTAAACCCTAAACCCTAAACCCTAAACCCTAAACCCTAAACCCTAAACCCTAAACCCTAAACCCTAAACCCTAAACCCTAAACCCTAAACCCTAAACCCTAAACCCTAAACCCTAAACCCTAAACCCTAAACCCTAAACCCTAAACCCTAAACCCTAAACCCTAAACCCTAAACCCTAAACCCTAAACCCTAAACCCTAAACCCTAAACCCTAAACCCTAAACCCTAAACCCTAAACCCTAAACCCTAAACCCTAAACCCTAAACCCTAAACCCTAAACCCTAAACCC
>JAENPR010000620.1:342500-345000 GCA_018135685.1 Themeda triandra | reverse complement strand
CTAAACCCTAAACCCTAAACCCTAAACCCTAAACCCTAAACCCTAAACCCTAAACCCTAAACCCTAAACCCTAAACCCTAAACCCTAAACCCTAAACCCTAAACCCTAAACCCTAAACCCTAAACCCTAAACCCTAAACCCTAAACCCTAAACCCTAAACCCTAAACCCTAAACCCTAAAACCCTAAACCCTAAACCCTAAACCCTAAACCCTAAACCCTAAACCCTAAACCCTAAACCCTAAACCCTAAACCCTAAACCCTAAACCCTAAACCCTAAACCCTAAACCCTAAACCCTAAACCCTAAACCCTAAACCCTAAACCCTAAACCCTAAACCCTAAACCCTAAACCCTAAACCCTAAACCCTAAACCCTAAACCCTAAACCCTAAACCCTAAACCCTAAACCCTAAACCCTAAACCCTAAACCCTAAACCCTAAACCCTAAACCCTAAACCCTAAACCCTAAACCCTAAACCCTAAACCCTAAACCCTAAACCCTAAACCCTAAACCCTAAACCCTAAACCCTAAACCCTAAACCCTAAACCCTAAACCCTAAACCCTAAACCCTAAACCCTAAACCCTAAACCCTAAACCCTAAACCCTAAACCCTAAACCCTAAACCCTAAACCCTAAACCCTAAACCCTAAACCCTAAACCCTAAACCCTAAACCCTAAACCCTAAACCCTAAACCCTAAACCCTAAACCCTAAACCCTAAACCCTAAACCCTAAACCCTAAACCCTAAACCCTAAACCCTAAACCCTAAACCCTAAACCCTAAACCCTAAACCCTAAACCCTAAACCCTAAACCCTAAACCCTAAACCCTAAACCCTAAACCCTAAACCCTAAACCCTAAACCCTAAACCCTAAACCCTAAACCCTAAACCCTAAACCCTAAACCCTAAACCCTAAACCCTAAACCCTAAACCCTAAACCCTAAACCCTAAACCCTAAACCCTAAACCCTAAACCCTAAACCCTAAACCCTAAACCCTAAACCCTAAACCCTAAACCCTAAACCCTAAACCCTAAACCCTAAACCCTAAACCCTAAACCCTAAACCCTAAACCCTAAACCCTAAACCCTAAACCCTAAACCCTAAACCCTAAACCCTAAACCCTAAACCCTAAACCCTAAACCCTAAACCCTAAACCCTAAACCCTAAACCCTAAACCCTAAACCCTAAACCCTAAACCCTAAACCCTAAACCCTAAACCCTAAACCCTAAACCCTAAACCCTAAACCCTAAACCCTAAACCCTAAACCCTAAACCCTAAACCCTAAACCCTAAACCCTAAACCCTAAACCCTAAACCCTAAACCCTAAACCCTAAACCCTAAACCCTAAACCCTAAACCCTAAACCCTAAACCCTAAACCCTAAACCCTAAACCCTAAACCCTAAACCCTAAACCCTAAACCCTAAACCCTAAACCCTAAACCCTAAACCCTAAACCCTAAACCCTAAACCCTAAACCCTAAACCCTAAACCCTAAACCCTAAACCCTAAACCCTAAACCCTAAACCCTAAACCCTAAACCCTAAACCCTAAACCCTAAACCCTAAACCCTAAACCCTAAACCCTAAACCCTAAACCCTAAACCCTAAACCCTAAACCCTAAACCCTAAACCCTAAACCCTAAACCCTAAACCCTAAACCCTAAACCCTAAACCCTAAACCCTAAACCCTAAACCCTAAACCCTAAACCCTAAACCCTAAACCCTAAACCCTAAACCCTAAACCCTAAACCCTAAACCCTAAACCCTAAACCCTAAACCCTAAACCCTAAACCCTAAACCCTAAACCCTAAACCCTAAACCCTAAAACCCTAAACCCTAAACCCTAAACCCTAAACCCTAAACCCTAAACCCTAAACCCTAAACCCTAAACCCTAAACCCTAAACCCTAAACCCCCTAAACCCTAAACCCTAAACCCTAAACCCTAAACCCTAAACCCTAAACCCTAAACCCTAAACCCTAAACCCTAAACCCTAAACCCTAAACCCTAAACCCTAAACCCTAAACCCTAAACCCTAAACCCTAAACCCTAAACCCTAAACCCTAAACCCTAAACCCTAAACCCTAAACCCTAAACCCTAAACCCTAAACCCTAAACCCTAAACCCTAAACCCTAAACCCTAAACCCTAAACCCTAAACCCTAAACCCTAAACCCTAAACCCTAAACCCTAAACCCTAAACCCTAAACCCTAAACCCTAAACCCTAAACCCTAAACCCTAAACCCTAAACCCTAAACCCTAAACCCTAAACCCTAAACCCTAAACCCTAAACCCTAAACCCTAAACCCTAAACCCTAAACCCTAAACCCTAAACCCTAAACCCTAAACCCTAAACCCTAAACCCTAAACCCTAAACCCTAAACCCTAAACCCTAAACCCTAAACCCTAAACCCTAAACCCTAAACCCTAAACCCTAAACCCTAAACCCTAAACCCTAAACCCTAAACCCTAAACCCTAAACCCTAAACCCTAAACCCTAA